>JBAHVQ010225258.1:0-34210 GCA_036872915.1 Nanipora kamurai
AATTTTTGTCCGAATCCGATCCGAAACCGATCGGATCGGATCGGATTCGGATTCGGATCGGATTCGCACACCAGTAATTAATACATCCTCCAACCCCCCATGGTCTTCCTCCCAAGAATGAGCATAAAGATGCTCACCACAAATACCTCTTTGACCCTTTCTATACCTTTTAAGTGAACTTTTATGATTGTTAAATCGAGTTCTAATTGACGTAACTCCTCAAATATTGTTTATTACACTTCCTACATATTATCATGTAAATAACACCCCATGAATCACAATCAAAAGAATGATTGATGTGGGAAGACCGCTGATCAACATTACCAATAAAATTAGCTCCCGTTATTACATACTTACAAATCTGACATCTGGCCTTTCCACAACAGAACATTCGCTTAACTCCCTGCTCTAAAGGTGGTAATTTGGCTCTAATCAAAATATCTTTTAAATTTTTAGGCCTTCTAAAACTAATCATTGGAACTAGAGTAAATAACTTCTTAAGCATAGGACATATCAACCAACAACTGTAATTCCCTTAGGATCCTATAAACATCCAAAAGGGCCGGGTGATAGTTTAAAGTCAAAACGATCCTATGTCCCTTTTCCAAATCACTATTTTTCTTTCCTTTTGGAGTACTCAACCGATCATAACTCCTCATCCGACTAATTTGGTCATTAATAAAATCCTTTTTATAACCACTTTTTACAAGAAATCCTTTCAGTTCAATAATTCTGACCTCGAAGAGATCATCTGAGCTAAAAATCCGATTTAACTTGAGGGCTTGGCTATATGGGATACTTCTTTTCACATGTGGAGGAAGGCAAGACCATATTAAGATATTGGTGTGTATCCGCAGACTTAAGATATACATCAGCACTAACGGTACTCTGATTCAAAGATACCAAAAGATATGGATTAAGAAACTAAAAACATGTATTCCATTGGGACTGAATATCATTGAACTATGACTTTATGTAAATTCGATTAAGTTATGCTAATTTTATAGGTTAAGGTATGAAAGGTCTCGGTCGCTTGTGATTTCGTTCGTTATGAAGAAGGAACTGGTCCCGGAAACTTGTTTTAATACAGTTTTACTCGAGTAAAACTGTATTAAAACAAGTTTCGGGGACCAGTTCCTTCCTGATAACGAATGAAATAAAATGCGACTGAGACCTTTTATTCCTTATCCTACAAAATTATGTAAAATATTTTATATAAAATTATATAAAATATTTAAATTGTTCATGGAATGTGTGAGCCCAAAATTATACAAGTTGTGCAAGCTTGAGTACAATGATAACTTTTTCATGTATAGTTGGGAAACTATAATTTGCTTTCGCGTTCTCGTCATATATATATATATATGTGTGTGTGTGTATGTGTGTGTGTGTATTATCTTTATCCAGACATAACTTTTAAGATTCTATTCAACGTTTCCGAGCACGGCCTCTTCGTCAAGAAAAACGAATTTACAAAGTTCCTAACCTTCTTATGTAACGTCAAATTTTCGTCAGCCCTAATGTACAGAATAATTAAATGACCAGGGGCCTGGTTGTATAAAAAGGTGATTCTAAACTTTAATCTTGCTTAAATCACCTGGAGAATGATTAAAACGTGATTACAGTAATGATTCGAATCAGCGCCCGCGGCGTTTATTTCATTTTCAGAGGGTGCGTGTGATTGCTTATTCGGGAGGAACCGCTTTTTTTTATGGAAAAATGTCACTATCGATCTGATGTGGTACATCAAACATACAGAGATTGCAATTTTGATTACAATTTCATCGTCACCATCACTTTCGTCTATCACGAGATTGCCGGGCGAAGCATCCTCGACGTCTTTGTCAGTGATTCCGTGAAAAGGATCAATGTTGCGGGACTGGGTCATGGCCTGTTGGATAGGTTTGATTCGTGCTAACCTGCAATGGCATTTGGCTGATTTTCCTTAAGGCAATGGATCTGGTCATCCTCCGACCCATTGGTAATTTGTTAGTCTCATTCGATGGACGGGGGATAGGGGCGTTTGTTCAGGGAAGGGTGCTCATCTAAAAAAGAAGTAGAGAGAGGATGCTTAATCGAGGAGGGGGTTGTTGAAAGGAGGGCGCTTATTCGAATCATTACGGTAAGAGTTTAATGCAACAGGACCCAGAAGTCCAACTCAGTGTTGGTGCCTCTGATGTTTGTGTCCTCATACTTTCGGCAACCTTCATTTTCCTGGCAAGCGTGGCAAAGCTTGTGCCTCAACAGTTAGGACTTTTTGACGGAAAAACAATGGCACATTGTTACCTTTGAAGTTTGAGCAATGATTTAAACAGCTTTGTGAGATAGTAAACATTTTAGGCTCGCAACCAGGTAAAGAAAAGTGCTACTCTGGTCGAGGAATGTAGGACTCCAAACAAGTTATAAACCTATGTGGGGTCACCACGCAAAGTGGTTATCTCCCCAAAACAGTTAAAACAGTACTACGCTACTGTAGTAATAGTGTTTATTGAATATTCTGTGCCTAGGGATAGGACGGTGTTAATTTCCCAACTTGGGAGACCTGGACGAATCTGGGAAAAGTTGTAAAATTCGATTTATTTAGAATAGATAGCCTTCAACTAAAATTTTACCTAAATTTATTTTTTCTATAGTCGGCTAAGCCGGCCAATAGTGAAGTTACGTTGTCTCCTGGAGTATTTGAAGGTTTGGATAGTCTAGTCTGTACAATGCACTTTGAGCCCTGGTTATAAAGGAAACAAATTATTCTCTCTACTGTAGGATGCATTTAATTCGTTATTGTTAGATTTTATTTCTATTTTTAAGATTCTTGTGGTCTTAACGACTGGAATTCAGAACCAAAACGTGAACAAGATGTTTTCTGTGGCGTCACTTGTAAGAGCCTCGGATCAATTAAAGGCAAATGGTAGTGAGGTGTATGTTGTTGGAGTTGGTGACGAAGTACAGCTAAATCAACTTAGGAAAATTTCATCTGGTCCAGAAAAAACGTTCAAGTCAACAAACGTCAATGACCTACGAAAGGTGGCCAAGCAAATTGCTACTCGTTCATGTAAAGGTATCTACACTACACCATTTTCACTTCAAATTCGTCGCGAGTCACATCAAATTCATAATAGGTCAAATCAAATTCGTAATAGGCCACATCAAATTCATAATAGGTCAAATCAAATTCATAATAGGTCAAATCAAATTCGTAATAGGCCACATCAAATTCATAATAGGTCAAATCAAATTCGTAATAGGTCAAATCAAGTTCCCAATAGGCCAAATTAAAATTGCGAGATGTAAAGTCGCATGCTCATAATCACGTCCATTTGCCATAATGTGCAGTGGAGTTTCACATGTGACTCATGCCGAAGTATAAAAAATACGATGAAGCAACGAAAAATCGAGTTGTACGACGCTTCCTACAAGGAGAAGATTGGCAAATTACAGCCTGAGAGAACGGCATACTTTGACTACTGTTCGCTCATGGGTGAAAAAGAAAACGATTGAAGAAGCACAAGAAGAGGCAGGAGAAGTTGTGTCAACAAGGACACGTGGAGGTGCCCGTCATGTAAAAATCTCTGATGAGCACAAGGCGTTCTTGGAGCAGCGCATCAACGAAAACCCTGGCGTGACCCTGAAGGAGTTGCAGACAAAACTTCAGTTGGAGATGGGCCTAACAGTCTGCCTCTCAACTGTGGGTAACGCGGTGAAGGGTATGATGTATTCATACAAGAAAATGCATCACGAGCCGTCTACCATGAATTCTCTTCAAAATAGGGAGAAACGTCGTGACTTTCTCCGCACTTTGACGGCAGCCATCGGTAATGGAAAACGTATTGTGTGGCAAGACGAAACTAATTTCAATGTTTGGTGCACAAGGTCGACTGGATGGAGCCAAGTAAGTCGTAGAACTGTGGCAGCCCGTTGCACATCCAAAGGTCAAAACCTGCACATCATTGGTGCCATTGAACAAACTATCGGGGTTGTCTATTATACAATCCAGCAAGGAAGCCTGAAGAAGGAGGACTTCCTACAATGGCTGCAGGCACTTGTAAACGAGTGTCAGATTAAAGGTATTGCGAACAATGAACTTGCTATCGTTATTGATAACGCCCCAGCGCATTGCAGAGCAGAGGACATTGTTGAAACGAATCCTGGTGTGCAAATAATACGGTTGGGACCTTACAGTCCTGCATTGAATGGCATAGAGGCATGCTGGTCAGTTGCGAAAAGTGCGATCAAGAGACAGCTATCTGCACGTCAGGCAGAGCTGTTTGAAGCGCCACCAGGAATGACACAAGTGGTACACAGGCTCCAGATATTGAAAGAAATTGCGGATGAAGCAGTTCGTGCTGAAGTGAATCCCATGCTGGTCTTCCGATGCATAACCCACTGCCAAAAACACTGGCCGACTGTCATGGAATTGAGGGATCTACCACTTGGAAATTGACTTGGCCTGTTACAAATTTGATTTGATCTGTTACAAATTTGATTTGACCTAATATGAATTTGATGTGACTTATTACGAATTTGATTTGACCTATTATGAATTTGATGTGACCTTTTACGAATTTGATTTGACCTATTATGTATTTGATGTGACCTATTACGAATTTGATTTGACCTATTATGTATTTGATGTGACCTATTACGAATTTGATTTGACCTATTATGAATTTGATATGACCTATTACGAATTTAATTTGACTCATTATGAATTTGATGTGACTCGCAACGAATTTGAAGTGAAAATGGTGTAGATGAAGGATGTACTGAAGCCAGGAGATTGCTGAAGGAGAAATATGGTCAGAACTATAGGATTGCAACAGCTTACGTAAATCGTGTTACTGAAGCCACACCTATTAAATCCGAAGATGGCATCATGCTACAAACATTCTCAGTACTTCTCATAAGTTGCAGAAATACGCTGAAAGAGATTGGTTATCTTAACATGATTGAAAACTCTGATTGCCTTGTCAAGATCTTCGAAAGGCCGCCGTTTTCCTTGCGTCAAAAGTGGAGAAATAGCTGATGTTTTTACTAACATAAACCTCGAGAGAAATAACCTTCCATGATGTCGTTAAGTTTGTTGAGGGGAGAGTGCGAGTTCTAAATCATTCGATCTTCGGAAAACTTACAACCAGTAAAGCAAAGAATCAGCAGGAGTCCAAAGGAAGATATTCATTTGGTATCGATGCGAGTAATGACTCTAAGAGACGAGACTCTAAAGTGGAATTTAAAGATCACAAATGTCCCATGTGCAGCGGTAATTATATCCTCCCACAATGTAATTCGTTTCCAGAAAGAATCAGTCGAAGAACGTACCAAGTTCGCCCGCAAAGGAAGGGCTGTGTTTTAACTGCCTGTTTCAAGGTCACATAGCAAGGTCATGCTCGAAAGATAGCTTATGTAAAGTAACTGGCTGTGAAGTAAAACATTCTACTTATCTTCATACCAAGCCATACCCGTCAGTCGCAGATAAGTAATGTAGTCCAGATGCTTCCTGTGTACCTTGGATTCTTGTCAACCAATACATCCTAAAGTGCTTTCAAAATTAGTTTTCTCAAAGTGTCCATTCCCGAGATGTCAAAAAGTCTCCTGAACTTAGTATTTACCCAATTAACATCACATTTCCAGTGGTTAAGCATTACTTATTGAACTATGATGCGTACCTAAAAGTCTTGAGCCTGAGAAATACGTTCCTTACTAAAGCTCTATTGTTGACTTTCATTTACCGGTATTTTATTACCGGGATTCTGCCAAGAAGCTTAACTTGCCACCTGTGCGATATGAAGCGAGAGAGATTATGACCGTCAACGGGACAAGAAAACAATCTCTGCCGATTTTTCAAGTAACAATGGAATCATTAGACGGTAAGGCCCAGAAGGACATTGAATTGACCAGCTTAAGGCTGAAGGACCTTACTACAGTAAGAAGACCAGAGATGAACAAGCTCAAGAATGAATATGAGCACACCAGGAACAAGAGATTTTACATGAACAATGAAGGCAAATACCCAATTCACATGATCCTTGGAGACAAGACATATTGTAAGATCAGAACGGAGGAAGTCTACAAGGGAAATTCTGGAGACCCCGTAGTGAAAGGATCTACATTTGGGTGGATTGTGCATGGTGGAAATGGTGTACATGATGTCCTGGGCGTCGAGGATCGAAGCGAGAATGATCAGCTAGATGTTTATCGGGACTTTCGAGAAAACATAACCACGACCAGAGAAGGGAGATATCAGGTCAACGTAGCTTGGAAGCACTTTGACAAATGACAATCTAGAGCCAAGTAGGAAACGCCTCAACAACGTGTGGAGAAAAAAACAGTCAAGACGAAGATCTAACGAGAGATTACAAAGAGATAGTTGAAAACAAGATGGAAGAAAGAATCGAAGAAAGAGCACCAGAGCAGCCCACTGGAGAACGCCTGTTTTACATGCCTCACAAGCCAGTTGTGAAACGCAATGCTACGACAACTAAAGTAACGATGGTTTTTGACGCCAGCGCGAAACCACATCCACTAGCCAGCAGTGTGAACAATTGTCTGTTTGCTGCCCTCTTCAGCCACTCCTATGGGACATTTTGATTAGAGCAAGAGTAACTGCCCGTTTGCTTTTAGCCGATATTCAAAGGGCATTCTTACAAGTTGGAGTCAAGGAAGAAGACCGAGACGCTTTTCGATTCCGGTTCAACATCAAAGGAAAGGAGGAACATTTACGATTCACTAGAGTTCCATTTGAGGCGGAAGCAAGTCCATTTATGCTGGGAGCTGTACTGCAACATCGCCTCGACCAACAGCCTGCAGAATTGGATACCACTGTTGAAGCCTTAAGAGAGAACACATACGTGGACAATGTGGTGGAAACGGGGAATGATCTTTTAAAGGTAAAGAGATTTAAAGAAGAAGCGACAGAAATCTTGAAGAGTGGAATGTTTCCGTTAAACAAGTGGGAATCGAACGTTGAAATCATGGAAGGTGAAGGAATGCCAAACCCCTCAAAGATTCTAGGACTTGCTTGGGACAAGAGAAAAGACGAACTGTTGATTGAAGTGCCAGATTATCCTGAAGAGATGCCAGACACGAAGACGTCCATAATGAGTCATCTGGGAAAAATATACGACCCGCTGGAAATTGCTTCACCAACCATAGCCGAAAGGAAAAGGATTTTCAGGGAAGCATGTGATGAGAGGAAGAGTTGGAGTGCAGAAGTGTCAGAGCCTTTAAAGCGAGATTGGATCAAGTGGTCGAGACAACTACGAAATGTGAGAATTCCCCGAGTAGCGAAGAACCTAAGGAAGATCAAAGCCATTCACCTACATATCTTTGCAGATGCAAGCAATCTGGCTTGCTCATGCGTAACAACAGTAGTGATTGAACAGGCTACGAGGACGGTGAAGGGTCTACTTATTTCGAAATCACGAATCTCGAAGAGAAATACCACCATTCCAGGATTGAAAATAGTCAGCGGCCAAATGGCGGCGAACATGGCACGGAATGTTTGCTCAGCATTAACAAGAATGCCTATCGTCTCAGTTACCACATGGATGGACAGCTTGGCGACTCTCTTCCGGATAGCAAATCCTGCCAAGCCCTGGAAAGTATTCGTGGCAAACCGGGTTCGGAAAATCACGTTTATCTCTGCAGAGATCGGGATCAAACATCTGTCAAGAGAACATGCCTTTAAGGGAAGCCGTACACTGCATCAGAGAGAAAGTACCAGATGAATGGGACTCGATATTGAAAAGAAGATCATATTGGAAAACTCTTCGCACAACTGTATGGGATCTGAGGTTCATCAATAACAGTCTAGCCAGGAAGCAGAGAGAAAAGAGTAAGAAAGGTCCAATCGATAGCAGTGAAATAGAAGAAGCTAGAAATTATTGGATCCGGCGAGTTCAAAGCGAGATTCGAGATGAAATGGAGGCTCCTGGCTCGCAGCTCGTGAAAGACAGCGACACCGGCATCCTAAAATGCAAGAGAACAATTGCTGGCTACCAACCAACCTACTTGAACAATGGAACGTTGATTGAGAAGCTCATAGAGCACACACAGATGACGAGATTATGCATTTAGGCGTGGCAAATACCATGGCGGCAATACGAGAAAATGGTGGGTGCCACACTTGAGGTCGAAAGTGAAGAAAGTCATAAGGAAGTGCAAAATTTGCAAGGTCTTCTCAACCAAGCCATATGGAGCAACGTCAACGTCGCCCCCACCAGAATTCAGAACTAACGCTGGAAGACCTTTTGAAGTGACTGGGGTGGACTTTGCACGTCCCCTAATACACAGGATTAAGAAGAAAGAAACTGGGAAATCCTAAGTGGTTATTTTTTAATCTTAAGTTCATCGTGTTTATAAACGATAGTTTGATTTTTGTTAGCTTAGGATCGGGGGTAAAAGTTATTTGGTTTTGAATAGTATAATAGTATATACTAAACAGTGGAGTACTAGATAAAAAACTTGTCAATGGTCATATTACATAATATGTATTCACAGTTTAATGAAGTCTTAAACTTTTGCAACGTTTATTGGTTAGTAGGCGTAATCATTTGTTCATTGGTTAAGATGTCACTCTTTTTCCCCTAAGATGACTTTTTGAGCTTTGTTTTGGCTAACACCAGACAAAGGGATTTGTCAGAGGGAGATACCTACGACGGGAAGGGTTACAAGATGCCAGGAGCCTAAGTCAAGTTTCTTTTAAAGGTTTCAGATAACTTTGTCGGCTCTGTGCTCAACATTTAGCTTAACATTAAACATCGATTATGATACTTGTTACAAATCTTAAAGCAATGATACCGTATCTGCCCCCATTTAGTACACTAAAGATCATATCTAATAAATGTTTATCAGATGGCTACTGACCGTACCATTCATCCGATATTTTACGTTGAATTAGAGCAGAAACATGTAGATGTACTGTAAGAGTAAAATTTTATGATAGTACCGCAAATGATCGATTAAGCGCCGCTAACCGAATACGCGCCGCACCTTTACCGAGAATAATTTAATAAGCCCCGCTCTCGAATTAGCGCCGCGGCGCCAATTTGAGAATTTATAAATAAAACGCCGCACCGAGATATCATAAAATGATTGAGAAAGGAGATCACGACCAATTCGAGAGTTCTAAAGTTTTAATGTACGATATTAGGTTTTCTTGCAATTGGGTTCGTATAATAGTAACACCTACGTATTGCATGTTAGACGACTGCAGTCAAGAAAGAAGTACAGCTCAAGCAATATCAATGCGATCGATGAGACGCCAGTTTGGAGCGATATGGTATCCGAAACCACTGTCGATACAACAGGGAAAAAAACTGTAACTCTTAAAACAACTGGTCATGAAAAAGTCGAGTTTCAGTTTGTCTAGCTGCCAAAGCTGATGGCACAAAGCTGAAACCGATGATTGTTTTTAAGGGAGCCAAATCGGAAGTGACGGCACTTCATCAGGAATTTAAATCACAAGCATATATTGCCAGCTCGTCAAATGCATGGATGATGACAGGACTGACAAACGAATGGGTTAATTGCGTGGTGGTGTTATTTGCATTCGGTCGTCGTCAGTTAGCTTGGGATTCCTACAAATGTCACATGGAAGACAGCGTCCTACAATCACTCAGTGCAAAGAAGGTTGATCCAGTTATTGTGCCAGGGGGTTGTACGAAATATATTCAAGCGCCTGACGTTCTAAGGAATGAACCATTCAAATCTGCTAGTACAGAAAGATATGACGATTGGATGGCATCCACAGCAAAACTGCTGCTGGAAACTTGAAATCACCTCCTCGGTGAACTGTGATTCAGTGGATCTCGCAGTCGTGGGCAGACATTTCAACTGAATTGATTAAAAAATCGTTTCCATGTTGTGGACTCGATTTGCCAATCGATGGGTCGGATGACCAGCAAAATCGTTTGCTTTCGAAATCAACAGTTTTGTTCTGCGGGTAGAGAAATGTTTAAGGCTCAGGTATCGATTTTGTTAGAACCTGATGAGGATCCATTCAAGATAACAGAATCCGATGTCGAAGATGCCAATGACCCTAACCAAATCATCGACAGTGATGACGAAGCTAAAGAGGACATTGACATTGATTGAAACTGCACTACATTTATTAAGTGGCTAAGAAATTGTGTTCTGTTCATCTTATGTTTTGTATTATTTGATATTATATAGTAAATTGAGCATACCTAGTACGTGATTCCTTTATTCTCTATATATTCCCCTAGGTGTTTTACTCGTCGTTGAAATAAGCGCCGCTCTCGAATAAACGCCGCATCTTTAGCTGGAAAAATGTAAATAAGCACCGCGGCGCTTAATCGATCATTTACGGTATGCATAGCGAGGAATTCATGCTTTAGTGTATTTCCAATCATCAACCTTATACTTGAAGTTGTTCTTGTCATCCTCACCTTGTCCTGATACTTATCTTTATGGTTATCCTTTTCGCAGCCGTTATCATTAACATCATTATCATCAGCATTATCAGTAGCAGTAGCAACGGAAGCAGTAGTATTGGTAGCATTGCCAATCCCCTCTCGACCAGTTACCCCAGAAATATTTCTTGAACGTTTGAGGGAAGGGATCAAACCCATAACATTCTGATGGGCGACGAGTTCGCGACGACCACAGATAAGTTTACCAGCTTGAGACCATACCTACTTAAATATTCCACAAAAAAAAATTCCTATGCTATTTCACATGTCAAAATACTATACAGATCTGAAAATGTTTCAATTCCACATGTGAAATGAAAATTTCATATCTGAAATCAA
This sequence comes from Nanipora kamurai, assembly GCA_036872915.1. NCBI lineage: Eukaryota > Metazoa > Cnidaria > Anthozoa > Scleralcyonacea > Helioporidae > Nanipora > Nanipora kamurai. The sequence continues at coordinate 10,767 of JBAHVQ010225258.1, forward strand.
GTTTCGTACCCGAATTTTGCATTTGATATGCAAAATACTGAATCGTATCCTTTCACATGTCCCTTACAAAAATTTCATGTGATTTCACACATGAGTCAGATTTTCATATGCGAAATGAAAATTTCAACCGGAAATTAATTTTCGCATGTAAAATTATGAACGACATGTGAATCAGATGTTTCATATATGTTCACGTTCCAACTTCACAGGTGAAATAACATATGAAATTTACATAAATAAGGGATGAGTTGGGTATTTCTCATGTGAAGCGTTTCCTTTTCATGTGAGAAATGCCAATTTCATACGTAAAGAATTGCGATTCCATTATTTTCATAAGGAAATTGACAAAATTTCCCATAAGGATTAACACAAAGTTACCACATTTGCATCACTACAACATACACACTTACCTACTAAAGTGTTATCTCTACCGTAGAACGACGTTTGCCAACACGAGCTTTGGTTCACAAGTTTTTTTCCTCGTATTTGACAGACAATCCTGACTATTCAAAATTGTTTCATATGTCAAATGACTGGGTTTCCACCAAAGACAGGTACAAGGGGATTGACCATCTCCTAAAAATTTTGAAGAGGGGATATCCCGAAGTTCGCTATAGCGTCTCAAAGAAATAGGTCTTGTTCGTATGGTCCCACATCCCCAATAAAGAAAATCCTGGCGGAAACCCTGCCAAGTGATCTGTAAACACAAAAGTGGACTGGGGCTAGTTGTCAAATACAAATCCATTTCTAATTTTAAGTTAATATCTCATGAACTATATGAAATTCTGTTCTTAAATTCGTCATGGAAATACATTTCTCTTCACTGAATATGGACACAAAGTCCTAAACAGTTTTACAAAAGACGTAGAACGTTACAACTCATTAAAGATATGAAACTGGATTTTTATTGTGCTGCTAGTCCCAGGCCTTTTGCTTGTGGTCAGATCACCTGGTGAATGAGCTATAAAACTTTCATCGTAAGGGTTAACACACAAAGTTACACTGGTAAAAATCTCACAGCTTGTTAACGATATGTGTTCGCAACAAGTTAGCGACAAGTCGCTTAACAAGCTCTAGCAAGCCTGTCATTTCGTCAAGCTGTTATAAACTCGAGGTTAATAACTTTGTAGCATCTTGTTAATTGCGAGACAGTAGCCAGTTGTTGGAATAACTTGTAACAAGCCCGTAGGAGTCATCAAGTCTGAAACAAGTCGTTACAGACTTGTTAACACGTTGGGACAACCAGTGCGATCGCATCGCGGTGACGGCTTGTTGGAACAACTTTGTTTGCCAGCATGGAACAGCTCGTCAGTTTATACGCGTGTCCCGAATTTGCATCACTACAACATGGACACTTACCTACTAAAGTGTTATCGCTACCGCAGAAAGACTTTAGTCAACACGAGCTTTGGTTCACAAAATTTCTCTCGTATGAGACCGGTAATCCTCACTATTCTAATTTTTCATCTCAAATTGCCCAATACCGTAATTGCTTGCTATATCGGTGAGGCATTTAACTTTTTCTAATTTTGCTATCATCTGCCCATATTCTTCCCCACTTCTTCCCATAGAGACAGAGCTATTGCGATATTCCATTTGCGAACTGACATAGCTTCTTGCTGATCCATGAAATTCTTTTGCTCCACTCACACGTAGGATTCCCTCTAAGTTTTTTTCGTTAATCCCACCACCTGAAACCAGTAGATGCAAATTACACCTCAATTACAAAAAGATACTCAAAAAATTGCCTGAAGTGAAACCAGACTTTTGAACGTAAGGCTTCAAGTAAACTATAAAATATCAGCTCAACCCTCTTTAATCTCGCCACTCACTAATCGGTTGAAGTTCTAAAGCCTTCGAATGACGAATCATTGACAATCACTGGCGGATTAGTACTTAGTAGGTTATCAATAAAACCTTTTGTTTTTAAATATTATTCAAAACTGTGACGATATTCTGTAAAAATATATAATACACAAACAATTAAGTAAATAAACAAATCAACAAATAAGTAAATAAATACCACCCTACTCAGCAAAATAAAAAAAATCACCAGACAGAGAGGCTGCCTTCTACTGCATTTCAACTTCATCCTACTGCCTATTCAAATCCTGACATTCCTCGATTTTCAGCTGTCTACCAGGAGTTAAGGGTGCATCCAGAAATATTTTAATCATTTTATCATTTGTATCCACCTCTGCTGCGTATACACATTAAATGGCCAATTGATCATTAAAAAAAAGTATAGAATTTGCTCCGTATATGGAAAAAGCAGAAGCTAGATTCTTTTGTAAGGTGGGTTAGGGGACATTCTAAGCTCGAGAATTTGAAATACATAGTCTCAATGAAGTCATTTTACAAATTTGGGTAACAAACCTGTACGCAATTAAGATACATACATCGCTTGTAAAATTAGGAGGTAACATTTTGGACAAATCCTTTTGAGTCAAGTACAGAAATAAGAAAAAAGTTACCACCTTTCGTTTTTAGAGTTCATAAACCTACATCCCATTCCCATCGTTCAATGCCCTGCCATTATTGGTCTGCTTGACACAAAGATGTCAAATGGGGGGGACGCAGAGTAGTTTTTCGACAGCTGACTGATTAAAAGGGTTTGCACACGTCATTTCATTTGAAATTCAGTGACATTACAATTATTATTGACTATTCACAATGACCATTCATAGCATTTTTAAGGACCATTCATAGCATTTTTAAGGACCTTCCGACAAGGAATATGGTCATATAATTCAAGAAAATGTTATTCATGTATTTGAAAGAATCGAATTTTAAGAGAATCTGATATTTCAAGTGATTATCACAATAAGTTTTCTCTCGATTCACGTTAATATTAAGAAGCAAAAAGATACGGCTCTCTGTCTATAACTGTCAGAGTCTTGGCATCTTGTTTTTAAGGGCCTTTCCAACTTTTTAAGCGTTTTTGGGTACTGAAATCTGCCGCTCTAAAATTTAAGGACTCTCGAAGCTTTTAACGACCTGTACGAACGCTGAAATAACGATATTAGAGCATTTGGAAAAAACGTCTCAACTGTTCTGTGGAAGATCGTAGATTAAGCACTCACCAGGTAAAAGAATAATCCTGTTTCCTGCCTGCAATCAGATAAAGAATCCCTTCGTCAAAAGATAGATAAAGTAGAAGTAGCACAACTCCTGTAATTTTACAGCGCAATGTTGAAAACATAGAACAAGCTTCGTGTTCTCATTATGTTTATTACCATTACGAAGTCTGACGACCAAGGGACGTTAATGAGCCCTAGACGGGAACCAAACCCGTAAAGTTCGGATTCGATTCCTAAGGCTCAGAAATCGTTTTTCAGAGCAAACGAGCTTGACAAACGTCCCTTGGTCGTCTGATATATACCAAACTCCCACATGAACCGACTTTGTCAACCAAACTGTAAATGTTTTCATGTTTTCAGATAAACATGAAAAATGCTCTTTTCCCAACTCCGACACCGCAGAACTGATCAAACGTTAGACCGAAGGTTCGAAGTAGATCGAACGATCATACAATTTGAACGATCCGTCAGAACAAATTCAAAACAAGTTTAACGGATGCCATTTGAAAAAAAACTAGTTAGTGCCGGTATGGATTCCCCCCGAGCTTTTTCGCATGCCAGCGAGAAAAAGGCTCTGGGGACGAGAATTGTGAAAGTTTACATCTATGAAGTGATTGTGACGCTTCACCGTTTTTGGCCAATTCAGACAAGCGGCGGATCAAGTGGAGGCCGAACGAGCCCAAGTCTTCCTTTTGAGCCGTTGAAAGTGCAATAGCTCTTCTGGTTATGTTCATTGCAAGCAATAGTGTACCTGTAAACAAATTCCCAACGAAGCCATATGATTAATCAGACATGGTTTTACGCTAATCTGGCTTAAAAAGTTTTGAACGTAGCTCACAAAACACTATCGTTCATGACCCAACGTTTCGACACTCCTATCTAGTGTCTTCATCAGGGGTGATGGATCTGACTACGAGGTCCTTATTTATATCCTTAGAGAACCACTGATGACGTTATCTATTAACGAGGTACAAATAAGCATCGGGTAATAAACCACCACCATCGCGATTCAATGGAGCGGGGGCGCAATTGATATCAATTCCTGACGTTATCTATTAATGAGGTGCAAATAAGCATCCGGTAATAACCCACCGTTTGGAACACGCTTAAAATGGCACCAAAAGGCGGTTTTCTTCTCAAAAAAAGGAAATTCTGCTTTGTTGGAGCACGCGTGTCTAACCAACCACACGATTGGGTGGGAAAATTCCAAAATTGTCAACACCAATCCACGTTACCATCAAAGGCGGTTATCTGGAGGCGTAGCATATTAATTGCGCCGCAGTTCCATTGAATCGCGATGATGGTGGTTTATTACCAATTGCCTGTTTGCACCTCATTAATAGATAACGTCAGCAATTGATATCAATTGCGCCCCCGCTCCATTGAATCGCGATGATGGTGGTTTATTACCCGATGCTTATTTGTACCTCGTTAATAGATAACGTCATCAGTGGTTCTCTAAAGATATAAATCGGGACCTCGTATTCAGATCAATCACCCCTGATGAAGACACTAGACAGGAGTGTCGAAACGTTGGGTCATGAACGACAGCCTAGTTTTGCAAGCTACGTTCAAAACTTTTTAAGCCAGAGTAGCGTAAAACCATGCCCAATAGTGTACCCTTGTACCATATTCAGGAACGAAATCTGAATGGCTTAGAAGGGGCTCACAATACTTGAAATACTGGCTAGACATCATAAAAAAATTCCCCAAAAGGTAAAGCAAACCTACACTCTAGCAAACGGGAAGTTTCACCGGGAGTACCAACATGGTCATCTCAAAACCATGACAGATACTTAGTTTTGTGATCTACTCTATCAGAATTTCTGAGTTGGCAAGACAGTGACATCATCGCAAGTAAATTGACACTGTGAAGTCTAACAATTTAAATTTGACTCATTTACCCATTATATTTACGTACATTTAACTTGTGGATTAAAAATCAACAGTCCTCGTGTGAAGACATCAGTGTAACCCTTGATATAGGGCAACCTCAGTATAGGGCAAACTTTGGCGACGACATATTACTTCTCAGGTAGTCAGTTGGGCGAACAAACAAAAATCTTATTTCAATTGTAAACTACGAGATGCGCCTGAACCACGCAGTTGCATCATGTCTTGTCAGAAGTCACCTGTCTCTGCGAAACATTTTAGTTAGAATTTCGAGCAAAATTTTATTTTGTAAAGAGTTATTAGCAAACAAAATAATCTTCACTCATCATTTCGTTTTCTCGAAGACCTAAGGTGGGGGGTCTACACCGGGGACGACCTGGTTAGAGGGGTTTACAGTACATCCATATTAAGAATGACTACGTTCTGTCAAAAGTCACCTTTCCATTCAAAACATTTCAATTAGAATTTTGAGGAAGTTTTTATTTCGTGAAGAATTAATTCACCTTAACTCATCACTTCGTTTCCACAAACCTGCATCACAAGCTCTTTTAGGCAAGATATTCCCTCTGATACACTTGGCTTCCCACCACTTGTTAGCACCCGATCGAAACCCAATTGAATAATCGTTTCCAAAGCTTCCTTATGGTCACGAACCATATCAAATGCTAACGGAAACATAAGGATAGATATTAGTATTAGGTATATATTATTAGGTAGATCGTAGTATTAGGTATTTACGTGGCAATGGAAAAAAATTCAGTAACAATGTAAATTTGACCATTTTGTACCTCGATGAAAGGTGACAGGAAGTGGCTTAATCACACCTGAAAGGAGAGGAAAAAAATTCTACAAATTTAAGACATTTTCTCCTAAGGAAAAAAAAGCTTTTTAAAATTTATGGTCTCGATAACGGTTCCAGAAGTTAATTTTTGAAAATAGTCTCGCGGCAGTAAATTCAGCACTTCAAAGACACTACTTGTAATTACGTGTGTCAAGAATTTTATTACGTAAATCCTGGGTGTTATTTTTCATTAACGGTTTTTACTTTTAATTAGCGTTACTTTCAAAGCTTCACAAGAACATTTTGAAACGTTAAACCTTAAACTTTTAACGAAATCCGAAAAGAATAAAAAAAGCCTATAGGAAAGCAGACAACTACATTAAGTCGTCTCTCTAGCTCATCCCATCCCACAGGGTTCGTCCCCTAATCTCAGTATAAACTTTAAGGACTTTTCAAGTACTTTTGATGCTGTATGTCATTTTTAAGGACCCAAGAGAGAGGAACTGGGGAGAATTTTCTACGGTACAAAGCATTGCGGTACAAACAAGCAGACCTTTCGCCATCTTTCCTACGATTAATCAACCAGAACCACTTTAAAATATCTTTTCTCAGATCAGTCGTTTTAAGAATAAATGCCAGTTTCATTAAGAGACAGCAGAAAAATGAAATTTAAGGACTTTTCATGAACTTGGGGAGATTTTTAGAAAATATAAGGACTTTTGAGTACTCAATTTTCTAAAATGTAAATTTAAGAATTTTCATGATTTTTGAAGACTTGTACAAACACTGATCCCATCCCATCCTATCAGTCAATCCCTCATTCATCCGTTCATTTCATTCATTTATGTTTAGCGTGACTTAATTAAAGGATTCGTTCCTTTCACGAATTTAGCCATGTGCATTTTATCATCGTTGTTAATCCCTTCACTGCCACAGCAGACGTTGATTATTTTACTCTGGTTAATGCCAGACGATTTTACTCGACAGGGAGAAATTTGGCAGTGAAGGGGTTATGAAAATATCAAAGGTTCAAAGTAAAAAGCATAGTCGAAAATGTCTCTTGAAGTTGCCGTTTATTCAGGTACCCCATTATCCTGCTATGTTTTCTATCAAATTTTACCGTATACTGTAATATTTGTATAAACGGTTTATTGAAGTGCCTGGATGATGTCATAGCCAGGCAAGTCAGACCTTCTGGCGCAATGGCATTTTAGACATAATTTTCAAAATAATTGGAGCCTTAAAACAACTCACTCTTGAACAAATCACGAAGTTTCCGAAAACCAAGCGCAAAAACCAAAGCTGGATAGAAGTCGGCTGTGTGCTTCATAAAAAAATGTCTGCTTTTGTTTTAGTTAAGATTGTTTGTATCTAACATTCCCAAGTGGCACTTTTCATGATATACAGTATGCACAGTACCCAATAATTCTTGACAGCGTGAAACATCCACCTCGCCATTTCTAAATAATTAAATAATTAATCAATTCAACAACATTTTGAAAAAAAATTGATACAAGATAAAAATAAATTCCAGTAATGACTGAGTGAAAGAACGATTCATTGTTCAGAGTTACAGTTGTACAGTTTTTTTTTCTAGTTTGGTGTGTATTACGAATTCATAGAACCTATAATTACAATTATCAACATCACCATTTTCATCACCATCTTTATCACCATCGATACATGAAAGAGCTAGGCTGACGTCAGTGGCGGGGCCAGATAACTACTATTTGGGTGGCCTGTTGGGTGAGCAAACGGTCAAGGGGGGGTGTCAGTTCTGAGTCTGCATGACCGCTGTAATGGTACTGCAGTACTAAAGATCAAATTGAAATATTATCATGAAATAAGCTAAAAGTGATTAACCTGCATGCCCACAGAGTTGACTCAAGTTGAACTTCCGGACCTGGTGGTAATAAAAATACCGATATATGGATATATAGTCACTGAAAATTTTGTAGGATATTCGCCCTGGGTTTCCCCCCGGTCCCCGCCGAAGAAGTACAATAAAGCAACATCCACGCACAAAATTCGAAATAATGGGCTTCCAAAACGCACAACCATCATGTTAATTGTTAGCAACAATTACATGAACTTTAGCCTTCGAAGTAATAATATAACAAATACTCTCGGAAAACCACACAGTAATGTGACGTAGAAAAGTACAACTTACTCAGCAGCCAGTTTACGGAGCGACTTACCAAGGCCACATACAGGGAAAGATATTTGGATTGGAACATTCTAGGCTTTATTCTGGGACAATTGTTAATCTAATAAATTACACCGCGTGAATCAACTCCACTGTATACCTTTGTATGTTAGGGGAATGCGATATTTAGACCAGTCTATTCTTTATTACTTGATTATTTCTTTGTTTCTACTTTAGTTAAGATATTATTTGTTTTATTAGTTAATGTATTAACGGATGAATGGTGACTGTTTTAAAATAGCATAAGGTTAGTTACAGAAGAAGAAATTGCCTCTTAGGATAAGATGCGTATGAGCTCTGAAGGCTCACCGGTTACTAATAAGCTTGAATAAATAAGCAATGGTTGGAACGCCAAGAATACACGTACAGTAAGTAATTGGACATGGTTTCACGCTACTCTGGCTTAAAAAGGTTTGAACGTAGTTTACAAAACTACCGTTCATTACCCAAGATTTCGACATTCCTGTCTAGGTTCTTCATCACGGTAGATAGATCTGAACATGAGGTCCTATTTATATCCATTATCCAATAACCATTGATGACCTTATCTATTAATGAGATGCAAATAGGCATCCGGTAATAAGCATCGTTTGGAACGCGCTTAAAAGAGCATCAAATAGTAGTTTTCTTCCCAAAAATTGAAAATTGCGTTTTGTCGGAGCACACGTGTCTAACAGCCACTCGATTGTTGCGTGGAAAAATTCCAAAATTATTTCCACCAATCCACGTTACCGTCAAAGACGTTGTCTGGAGGCGTGGCATATCAATAGCACCCCCGCTCTATTGAATCGCGATGGCGGCGGTTTATTACTGGATGCCTATTTGCATCTCATTAATAGATAACGTTATCATCGGTTCTCGAAGGAATAAACAGGGACTTCATGTTCAGATTCATTTTGTAAGCTACATTCAAAACTTTTCAAGCCAGGATAGCGTAAAATCATGCCTGATTATTCACCTGGCGGCGAAGGCAATTTGTTCAAGTACGTAATTACTTGTGCAATTACTTTGTAAGAATGCCAAAAACGATTCCATCAGCTCCTGCATTTATAAGCTGCTTCGTATCCTCCTTCATGACTTCAAATTCCTCAGCAGTGTAAAGAAAATCCCCTCCTCTTGGTCTGATCATTACAAATACCGGAAGAGAAATCTTTGCTTTCACTACTTTCAACAAACCTATAAATGTAAAATCATAAATTCTGATCCAGCCTTCCTTTGAACGTCTACTCGTCAAATGTACAAATGGCATCTTTTTTGGACAAATGTACAAAATGGTGCTAACAAAAGAAAAGTTAAGAAATCTTGAAATGGTAATGTAACACTTTCCTAACAAAAATTGCACATTTTATTTCAAGTGATAAATATATGGAATTGAAACATTTGCACATGTGAAATTTTTATTTCACGTGTGAAATTGGCGTCATTTCATATGTGAAACGCTTGATTCACATATGGTTCCTACGTTCACATATGAAATTTTCACATATTTCACATGTAAAATTTTCATTTCACATATAAAAATTAATTTCACATAGAAATTTTAATTTTGCATGTGGAATTGGAATATTTTCACATATAAAAGTCTGATTCATATGGGAAATTACAAAAGAAATTTTTTGTAAGAGTTCCTACACATTTTCAATATCTCCATTAGTTCTTGAGTTGCTCAAAATTTGTTTGATAAGTAAATGAAGAGATGTGTGACGTCGGTTTATACTCCACGGGAAAACTTGGAAACGCTCTTCGTCATGACTCGGGTGGAGCTAAAACTGAGTGAGGAATACTCAAGGAACAACAAACTTAGTTGGATGGTCACGTTGCCTTTGACGTCCTGCGTTGTTTTCTTACATTTCTTGATGTTGTCTAACGAGTAAAACTCTTAGCAGTTAATCACTTAAAATTGAAAACTAGTACCAGAATACCAGACTTGTACAAGCCCTTGTCACTTTGATCTGCAAGAGTCAACTCCTGCCAATTTCTAATGGTGATTAGCATCCTCATATAATATCAGAAGCTCTGATTGTATCAAGCAACTGCAATGGGACATATTAGGAAGGCTTGATGCAACATGCTAGGCAAGGTGCATATTGTAAAAGCACCGTAAATGCTGTCTAACATGCTCAGAAGAATACAGTGATACTCACTGAAAGGCAAATGTAGCCCATCACATGTATAAGCAGCCCCTTGCTTACAGGTGATGTAGCAACTTTCCAGCCTCAATCAAAGAAATGACGGTATGCTTTGTGAAGGGCCACCTACCAATACTCGGTGTAGTACCACCTTCCACAAGATTACTGCACAGTTCAATACGTTTTGCACCTTAAAATAAAAATCCATATCATTATTAAATGCAAAATTGTTCAAAACAAATTCTGAACAGCCCTATATAACTGAACAAATTGTCGAAAGTAAAGGGAGTTTACTAAAAGACAAAATGCTACACAGGAACATGTTAATGTCCTAAATGTTTTAGGTAAAATCACAGTGGTTACAGATGCCTGAAGGTTACGTTCCAATCTTTCTATTTCTCTCAACAAACATATCAATTGAACACCAAAGTGTAACAGTAAAGTTCAAAGAGGAGTTACAACCACTGGGTGTACAAGTATTTGGTCCTATAAAATTGTTTTTATATTCCAACAAATAATACAACTAATTGAAAAAACGGTACAGTATCCTTTACAAAATACTATTTGAGGCAAGAAATGCATTCTTTTTTGCTGCTGTGTAGGGGAAAAATGGCACAATGTCATAAACTAAAGCATGATTGAGTTGTTTTGGTTTTTTTATTTTGGTCAAACACTTCAACTTACCAGGGCACAAAAGTTGCCAGTCTTGGAGAGAAAAAATGGAGAGATTTGTGAGTGGACTCAGAAGGGGTCTCTTTAAATTAAGTTCAACCATCCCTTTATTTAAACATGGGTTTTACATTTTAATTAATTTCATCATCCCTTTAGAAAATCCTGGAGGAGCAAGACAGCACCCCCTGAAATGCATTCCCTTGAAAACCACCCTCTTTCACCCCTTTGAAAATCCTGGGGGAGCAAGAGAGTATCCCCCTAGAAATGCATTCAAGTGTAACAGAACAAAGCAAGATCATTAACTGTAAACATGACTTGAAATATGACATTAAAACTGAAGCTTGACATTCTTCACTTGTTGGTCAAAGATGAATTTAGGGGTTGAACAACTTCGAAGAAATGTATGAAGTGAAAAGAAGTTAATTACCTATGCATAATGATATATGACTGTACAGGGTGTGACTCAAAAAAACTGCAAATACTACAATTTGCATAACATCCACTGTGATCAGCATTGCAATGCCTGTGCAACTTATGATCCTCCTGGGATTTGAAAATTAACGTTTGAATTTTCCTTGTAGTTAGAATAACCACACAAAGTGAGTTAATCCCTAATCAACATCCCTAAGCATGAACTGTGTTTACGCACCCTTGGGATCAATTAGTACTGAATCATGCAAATTTCATAAATATCTGATTTCAAAGGGTTCACAGCTTTTTTTGAGACACCCTGTATAAGCCATAATTACTTCAACCTCATGGAGTTAATTTATTCTAGTTTACTGCTATTTAAAGCAGAAAATGAAAATAAAAATGGCTGAAACTAGCTCCATGTTTAACCCTTTTGGGTTTTTAGCCAGGATGCACATCTTTGACATGCATTTTGAACACCAGAAAAATTCCATGTGAGTGTTTCAACACCATCCTGATATCAAAACTGTAAGTCATAAACTTAAAATATTTTCCTTCATCATTCCCTCATAATATATCAGAATCTGCCAAATCCAAAATCTCACATCCAAGTTAAGCATGAGTAAACTGGGTACATAGTAATACCATAAAACATGCCCAGTCACTAAAGATTAATGTCATTAACCCACACACATGTGGTGTAATGATACCAAAATTGCCGGGGATGATGGGATGATTACTTCTTAGTGACTGGCATGAGTGATCAAGAGGTAGCTTCAACACCCAACAGGTGACACTATAACCAAACATCTTAACTTACAACTGCTGGTCCCACACAGTTCATGTCAATTCATCAAAATGAGTTGCTTGAAGCAAAATAACTGCTTAATGGGGTAACCCCACTGTTGTAACTTGTTCCCACACTTGCTTCAAGTCTGCTGTGACAAAATCGTGTTACACGCTGTGACATTTTTACGAGCACGTGGCAAACGAACTATCAAGGTATGTTAAAATACAACAGTATGAAACATGATTATTTATTCTAGGTCTGTTAAATACTTAACATCACAATAAATCATACTAAACATTAAAGTTAGCAGTAATATACAATAAATTTGTTGGACATTTACCTCCTTGTTCTGCATTTATCGAGGATTGAACTGAATCAACACACACTTCCATCTGCAAAATCGTGTTTCTGAGCCTGCGATGCTAGGGTTATTATCCCAGCAGTGCTTCCACACACTAAGAGTTAGATTTCCTGAAACTGTACCTCAAAATTTCTTTAAATTTGTCGAAAATTTCCTTCAATTTGTGGAAAATTTCCTTCAATTTATTATGCGGGCCATATGCGGGCCATATGCGGGCCATATGCGGGCCATATGCGGGCCATATGCGTTACAGGAATCTATAATATAATGTAAAATATTTTATTTTTTATTACTTTCTTAAGCAAATGTAGAATAGCTACTGTATTACCTTAGGAGACACGCTGATAACAGCAGACAGCCGTTTTTTTATTTGAATTTTAGTCTTAATAAATTTTAAGATAGGGCTACCCTCAGTACCACTCACATTTGCCATGGTGTGTGATGGGAGGAACTAGGTGGGGATGTAATGGTTCAGCAGATGGTTTATACCCATAGAATTGCTAGACACAGAATGCGTATGCGTAATTGATCAAGCGCCAGGGTGCACATTGAACACCATATTAGATTTGCTTCTGGTGGCCGACTATCGAACGTGTGGTAGATAGTGCAGGTAAACAACATGCCGGAGTGTCTCGTCATCAACATAGATAAGACACCACTTCCGTTCGTATCAATTGGCAAGAGGAGCCACAAAACCGTTTCAGTGCTAGGGACTGCAGACTATCGCCAAGCTACGAATGCATTGGATGTGACATTAGCAGGAGACTTTTTGCCTATTCAGCTTATCTATCTAGGCAAATCAGAGCAATGTCATCCGAAGTTCAAGTTGTCAAAATCTCATGGATGGTGTCAAAATCTCATTGTCAGTGCCCAAATCTCTTGGTAAAAAGGGTTTCGAAGGCCGACGTCATGATTCATCCTACCGCTTTTTCAGAAATGTTTGCAGACTTAAACGAGCATCTCGGAAAGCATTATTTGTTCCCTGCGTTTTGCTTACCAAATTAATTTCTCAACGTCTGCTCAACGATTTTGGTTGTATCATAGACTCGATTTTTTGTCGGTTTTTTTTGGATTTGGGAGACATACATAAATATCATTCTGTCCTAAAGACCTTTGGTATTCTGGTAAACTCCAACCTAAGCTAGTAAAGGAGTTATACATCGTTATTAAAAAATATTTTACCTTTGGAACTTGCTACTGAATAGTGATGTTAAATAGCATTTTTGACTTTTGTCTCAGTCTATTATATTCAACTCGATCTATGTTGGTGATTGGCAGTTTCCTACAAACTCTCACGGGTTTTCTTTTGCCGATCTCCCTCTATATCTATTTTATTGTTGAATATATGCCTTTAAATATATGCAATAAAATATAAAAATCCGGAATTATACTTATCCAATTTAAAAAACAATTCATACAGGAAAAACAAAAGAAGATGATAATTTAATCAACTGTAAATATAAATAGAACATATTCTAAATTTACATGCATCTTTTTCTTTGAACTTTTTGGCTCAAATACTTCGTATGCCTAAAGTAGTTCGCAAATATATACATTCAGATGCATTCATTGAATAAGTAATTTACAATATTCACCTCCGAACTGTATTGGGATTTACTACGGCTCACTTTGTAAATCCCCATACACTTCGGCCGCTCGTATTGTGAATATAGTACATACAATCCGACAGACTGAAATAAATGTAACCTTATAGACAATCCTATCCCGCTTGTAAATATCTATAATATGGTAAAATAAATCAATTGATTAATTGATTAATTGATTCATATGCGCAATTGTAAATAATCAATCTAACATCATCTCACATGTCTCGCATGCAAATTTAAATAAGCAACTCACGTATACAATGCTGACGCGAAGAAAATGAAGCACAAAATCAAATTAACTGTAATTGAAATCGCTGAAATTAAAGAAAAAACTAAGAAATGTTGTGATTTTTTTAGAATATATATAAATATACAGATATATTTATAGATGTATATATATATACGTGAACGATTAGGTTTACGAAATACAAAGAGGGATCAATACCAAACAGATAGAGCAAATAGTATTATGTCACTTACTTCAAAAAGTCACTACAGTCTGTTTCATCTGAGGGAATCTTCAGGTGGACTCCTTCAGGAGTCCACCTGAAGATTCTTACCACATACCGGGTAAGTTTACTTACCCGGTATGTGTGCGTATATTGGTAGAACTACGAATCCATTATGTTTCAGGGATTGTCTGGCGCCAATTTTCCTCCAAACCATGTTTGGGTTGTTGACGTATTTGATGCTGTACAGCGGTGAGCTGGGTTTGTGCAACGATAGAATCCAAAACTATCTTCTGATTGATTATCCTCATGGCAGAAGACTCCTCCTGTTGGGTAAAAATCACATCTAGGACCATATGTGTGATTTGAATCAAAATGCAATTGCACGTGCGGTAAACCTTGTCTTGTGAACGTAGTACAGTTATAGCAGCTTTGTCCACGAATGTTAATGTAATCAACTTTGGAGCATTTGCGTTTGTGGTAGCTGAGGATGTCGACGATATTGATAGAGCCAAGAACAAGATCTTTATAAACAGTACCATCGGTATCATAGTTGCACGTTATTCGCCATTTACTCGAATCCTGCTGGATGGATTCCATTCTGGACAGGGAAAGACGATAAATACTCCAGTTAGGGTTGTCCTTGTTTATTGGCAAATCAACGAAATATGGTTCGTCAACATATTGCTGTTTTTGCAACTGGTAGGATTGTATAAGTGTCCAAGAGATAGATGTATTGTGATCAAAATCACAAAAAACTTCATAAGCGTTCATACTGGCATCTAAAATTTTATACTTTCCTGAAACATGATGTGAGCTGCTCACACTTTTGCACGACTTGGCTGGGTACTCGCAACGAGTTCCATAGAAACCTTCTGGGCATGAGCAGTTGAAGCGACTTGTATTATCTGTTGAAAGAATTGGTGTGCAGATTCCACCATTCGAACAAGGGCTCGACGTTCGACAACAATCAATTTCGGATGTGCACGCTCGCGTTTTGTCATTCTGCGAATAATATATAAGGAATAAAATTTCAGTAAGCGTGTAGGCATATTGCGTTTTGAACTGACCGCAGAGATGAATCACTGAACACCACGCACACGAGTTAGTCGAGACCAAAAGTTTAAGAGTTGTCAGAACTTCAAGCCTCAAACGGCCAGTGTCCTGTATACAGGACAACTGTTAAAAAATAGAAGCAATGAGAAAACAAAACAAAAGCAAATAGAAAACAAGGAACAGAAGCAAAAGAGAATAGTCGCTAAGACAGCTTACCCTAACTTGGACAAATTGACAACATTTTGAAATAGACTTGCAATGGTAGTTATTATTGCGACTCATATAAAACATGTATTTTTTCAAAGGTCACTTTCATATCCACTTCGCAGTACAACCTTACTTGTATTATCTGCAATCAATTTGTGATATGATCCTATTAAAAAATCCCCTTAAACACAAGTGTGAAATGGACGAATTTTAAGGACCATAGTTGCCCCACCTACTTTTCCCCCCTTATTTTGCAATATATTAGTGCACAGATGCACATACGTTTACTCTAATAGTAAACTTTGCTTCTACGAGTCAATTTTAAAGTAACTTTTTGGTTGCTGTGGTAACCTCATGAGCATATAGCAAATACATTTTGCTCAATAATATATGAGATAGAAAAGACATTCGAAAAATGGTTTATATTAATACAGATGTTTGCCACAGCTACGCTTGGAAAATTTAGGACATTTTCATTAAAAAGAAGGGATGTAATACCAGCCGACAGCGAATAGTTGGATTGAAATATCGGAGAAGGTTTTAATAATTTAAAAAAATTCCTGAAAATTCTTAAAATTGATCAAAGTTTGAGTTAAAGCGTCCCCTTAAAGGGTAAACAGTAAGCCGCGCACGGTCTCTACCTGAAAAGGCGTTGGAACGTTAATATTTAGGCCAATGGGAGAAATTCGCTTGGAGAGAAGATCAATTCCGCGTAATTTAATTGGGTTTCACTAATTTCAATAGACGTAACTACACTTTTACTAAAATCTTAGAAAATTTTTGCTTATCAAACTGTGGAACGCCATGGACTCAGAAAAACTCTGAGCTTCAGACCGGACTCGAACCCGCAATCTTTTGAAGCCATCCAGACGCCCCGACTGTTAAGCTCAGGATTTAAATAAGGTATTTAAACTTGCGACTGGAGCCACTCGACAACGACTTGCTGGACTACAAGTCGTTAGATGTCAGTAAATCTCCAGCTAGACGTTAATTTGAATCTTGAGTTTGCAATTAGGTGCAATTAAAATTTTAGAAAATTTTTGCTGATGAAACTGTGGAACGCCAAGGACTCAGAAAACCTCTGAGCTCTAGACGGACTCGAACCCGCAACCTCCTGAACGACATTAATGGAATTAATGTCATTTTTTGCATTAATTGGTATTTAGAAGTTTGCGGGCTCAAGGCCCTTCTTGAGCTCAGACTTCTTCTGAGTCCATGGCGTTCCACAGTTGTATCAGAAAAAATTTCCTGAGACTTTAATTAATAGTATCAAACTGCAAACTCAAAATTCAAATCCACTTTTACTGTTTATATATGTACTTGGTGCAAATTTTAAGAACCCAAATTTCTGAATTTGTTGTCACCTAGTGACACTACTTTATTGCATGAAAGAAAATGTAGACTTTCGTCGGACATAGAATCAGAATGCAGGATTTTTAATAGGTGATGGCTAGGTTTGCACTAATTGCATTTTTTTCTCTTATTTTTTGATACAATGATAATCTTCAAATACCTCATGGTATCTTTACAGCCCGTTAACCACTTAAAATTAGATGTCCTATATATGTCGCCAACAACAAAAGGGTAAAACATAAGGCAAAAACAAAGAAAGAACAAAAAAGCAAAAGAAAAACAAAATTTTGGCCTTAAATGGCCAAGGTATCTGATTGTTGCAATCACATAATGACAGGTTCTAACACACTTATAGCAAGCATCAAAAGTTATGGTAACTGCTAATTCAAGCTACGTGGCCCATCGTTTTTCTTTCATAAGTCAATTCAACCAAACAAGTTTTAAATATTATAAGAATTTTGACAAAAATCGGTGGTGTAATATTGATAGCTCCAATTTTAATATTGAAAGCTCGAGATTTTTACATATTAAATTCCCTTAAAAAAATAAACAAAAAAGCCAAAATTCGAAAATAGGATATCGGAGGAATGTTTGAAAAAATGGCATTCTCTGAGTTAGACCATAAAGAAAGTACTGAACCAAACGAACAAAAACCTCAAAAACGTGATCACGGGCGCAGAAGTGAAAAAAAAGATGGTTTGCATATGACGTCATGGTAGCCATCATGGTTGAACTTCAATAAAAGAATCTCATTAACTTCTATTGTATGTGAAACCAACATGACCGCTGTATCAGTGTCTTCTTAACCTCAAGGGATTGATTAGAAACCATTTAGTGGTACCTTTTTAAATCCAGGTAATTGAAATATCAGTTTATATTAAGTGAAGTAAAATTTTATCTGCCAGAATCATAAATTTTAGCACCCAACTGTGACCAGTTGTAAAAAATGGAGCCCTCTGCGGATATAAAGATACGTAATCAACAAGTCTGTATCTATAGAGATGGTGATGCTGATGGACTGAGGTATAGGCTTATCGAATATTAATAATTTACACTCGATGATATGTAATGAAGTATATTCATGAAATATACGACATCGACAGTTCATAACATCCCTTATAAAAATTTCACATGCCAGTTTATAAATGAAAATACGGTTTCTAATGTGAAAATATTCCAATTCCCCATGTGAAATGAAAATTTCGTATATGGAATTAATTTCTATTTGTAAACCTTCCATTTAATATGTGAATCTTTCATTTAATATGTGAAACACGTGTTTCGTATGCGTTAATTTCACATGTGAAACTTTAAACTGTATCATTTCACATGCCTGAATTAGGTATTTCACATGTGAGAACCTTCCATGTTCATATGCAAAATGAAAATTTATATGTGAAAATGTTCCAATTCCATATGTTTTTCACATGTGAAATGACTTGTAAAATTTCCGTAATAGATGGAATAGAGTTTTAAATTCGACAGAATGAAAAATAGTCTTACCCTCAATAACATGAATACAGAACTCGTGACTATGTTCTTTGCAACAGCCGAGATGGTACAGCTCTGTTCTAGAAGTAGAGAGCTACGGCTTAGACTTCCAATTTTTACAACCTGTCCTAGCCGAGTTTTAAAATATATAATTTTGGCACAATATTTATTTCACCTAAGATCGATTCTATTTCATGTTACTAAGGTAGTGTGATATACCAGATATTCTTTGAATGAATCAAATATCATATATGTTCTCTCACCTTTGATCTCGTCACCATGTTATAGTACGTACATCCAATTCTTGATCGCAGAGCTGATGGTGCTATGAATCGATTGGCGGATAATAACTGGCATTCTGTACCATTGCATACTTGAAATGTCAAACACTGACAATGTTGAACGCAAGTAGAGAAACAAGCAGCAACTGCAGTTTGTTGGGATGAAGAAAAAACATATTTGCGATCCAGAGCGGTGTTTTCTAAAGCTTGGTCTTTTTCAACTAAATATTCCCTTGGACCCTTGGTCGCCACGTGAAATAAACTCATCTGGACCACAACTGAAAAGAATAAGAATCTAGAAAGAACAACATTGGTCATAAATGAAGATTTGAATTTCGTACAAAACATTTTCCCATTTCAACCCTGATAAACATGGATTTCAGCTAATACTACTCAGCCTTATTTCCGAATCATCATCAGGGCAATATGAAACGATAAATTCACATTTAACCTACACTGCTGAAGTCAACTGAATCCGGGAATGGGGAATCCGGTCCGCCGCTCTACCTGTTGAGCTATCAAGCCTACAGGGATTGGAGGCGATTTATTATCCAACTTAAGTGCACGAGATATTCTCGCGACTTCTCGACCTTCGGGAATGCAAAGTTGAGAGTTCAAATCCCGCTCGAGCCAACTTTTCCAGTTGACTTCAGCAGTGTAGGTTAAATGTGAATTTATCGTTTCATATTACCCAGAGGATGATTCTGAAATAGAATTGTAACACTTCACATCCATCCTCGTGGCTAGCGTTAAGTTATCGCGAGAATATCTCGTACACTTAACTTGGATAATAACTAGCCTCCAATCCCTGTAGGCTCGATAGCTCAACAGGTAGAACGGCGAACCGGATTCCCGAAGGTGCGAGTACAATTTCTCGCTCGAGTCTACTTTTTCAGTTAACTTCAGCAGTGTAGGTTAAATGTGAATTTATCGTTTTACGTTACCCAGCCTTAAATTGTGTTTTTACACTAAATGGACCAACTTTCAGATCAAATTATGCTTCCATTGACGTTACATATTTTAGATAATATTCAATATGGAAATATTCGGGGTCACAATTTTGTAACTGAAAAGAAAAACACCTGTTAAATTGCTATATTGATCAACATCTGTTTTGGTTCTTAATTGTTCCAAGTATCTTGTCAGCAGAAGACAGTAAAAGGACATGAAAATGTCCATGGATACTCAGACTTCAGATTAAATTAAATTTGGCATGGAATAAAGTTATGAAATTCTTGGCAACATTTAACATCACACATGAAGAAGAAGGTGATTACCTTCCAATATTATTTTGCTATGGATCCACAACTGAACAGAACTTTTGAAATATCAAAATTTCGAAACAGTATCAAAAGAAAAAAATCGCTATTAAACTACAAAGTGATGTGGTCATGAGACACTTTTTTTGTTTAACATTAAAACAATAGCATAAATAATCTGAAGAACTTTGAGCTGGAAAAGAGATTTATTGTTTTTTAAATAAACACTAAATACGACTGCAATAATGAAGTAGAAAGCAGTTATATTCGATTGGAGTACCGCGCCGAAAAGTCTGTCGTTTAACCTGTTTCTGTTAACTCGAGAGAAAGATAATAACGAAAGATAACTTGGAAGCGATACACCTCGAGTCCTGTCTTCAACGCCAAGAAATTAGGCAGAAGCTGAAGTCCTTCCGACTTTAAGAATGTTCGTTTGGAAGAACATGTTAACAAGTGTATGAAATAAAGTCATTGAGGAATATAACGCGTAGAAGAGAAATAAAGTTAATACGGGAATTTGGTCTACGTTTAATATTGACTTACCTCAGCATTTGGAAGAGCTTTCGGCGGGAAAATGTAAAAAGTAGGGAATATAATTGGAGAAGAATCCCTGACGTATAAACGTTTCTTAAAATGGCTGCACGACATGGAACGCCATTGACAACTCTTATAAATACCCAGTTGGAAACGAAGTTTTAGGTGAACAACAATATAATTTCTTAATCAAGTATTCCGTCTTTCATGTTACCGTATGAACAATAATATGACCACCCTGATTGGTCAGAATGAAAACAAATGGATAGGAAATTGCTAAGAGTGCAATGCGCACCTCTACAAACGTGTGTTTTGTACATGTTACTTATAAATGTTAAATTTTCCTGTAAACATTGGAACCTTGTTGACATAATTACACTATAATCCATACCGAATTCAACAAAAAGCCCAAAGTTCATGTGTCAATGAGGTGTTACAGGGAGAAATTTGTCGTGGAAATTAAAGTTCCGCGGCGCCTCGCGCAGCAATTAAACTGAACTCCATGAGTTTGAAAAACGAAAATTAAAATTTATTGTGTAACTGATTTCCGGCAGTTAAAAAGCCTTCTTGGTGCAGCAGGTTAAGCTTCAGGTTAAAGTATTGCTGCGACATTAGCCATGAAAAATTTACCCGGTTAATGAAGTGGTAAAAAAGAAGAGATGTTTTAAGCGCAGACTAATTTATGACGAAAACTGGGAATACAAAGTTTTCAGTACTTATCATCTAGTTCCTGATAAAAGTTGAGCTTACACGGTCTGTTCACATGGTTGACCTGAATTTGGTGTGTTATTTTTTACAGATGTTTGTCAATTTATAATTCGGCTGTATTCAATTAAAATTGCTTACTCGGTAAGTTGCTGTACCTACATATTTCGAGAATTTCCTTTCGGAGTGTGTCTACTCGGAAAGGACTACCAAAATTATGTGGACTTCGTAATTATTTTGCATTTCTGACCTGATTTTTAGAAGTGCAGAGAAATCGTAGAACCAAATGGCTCTCTGACATTACAGTTAGGCTCTTTTTACTAGGTATCTCTCGTATGCAATAAAAGTCGTCTGATGTTATCTAGACGAAAGAGATATCTTAAGAGGTACAAAGAACCATGGTGACTCTAAGTCCGTTTTCCAGTTCGAAATTCCCCTTTAGCCAGTGACATCGTCAAGTGTTCGCAAGGCTAAAATGATTAGGAATGAAATATATTGATAGTGGAAAGAGTAACATATGTTTTAACTATTTAGTGGCAGATTCAGTCACCAGTGAGAAATAGAGACTCTGATATTTTACTCTGGCTAACGCTGGACGATTTTAATTATGAAAGGGAAAATTTACTCTCATCAACTAAGGAGTTAAACTAGCCATGCGACAATAGTATTTAGTGACGTCGGAGAAGACGACATGGAAGGATGTAGAAAACTGTATAGTGCCCTCAAATTATAAGTTTCCTAGATGTGTCAATAAACGAAACTTTATAAATAACCGAATTAAAAACTATAATGATTATCACCAAAAACAAGTTGTGCCCCTCATCGAGGAAATTATTTCATCAAAATAGGTAAAATATTAAAGTGTCTAGTTCAGAATCATCCTCAGGGTAATATGAAATAGAAATAGATGATTATATGATAATATGATTATGAAATAGAATTGAAACACTGCAAATCCATCCTTGTTGTATAGCGTTAAGTTGTCGCGAGAATATCTCGTGCACTTAAGTTGGATAATAACTCGCCTCCAATCCCTGTAGTCTCGATAGCTCAACAGGTAGAGTGTCTGTGAAGTAAAAATTATGTTTGTCTTATACGAAAGAACTCTTGAAATTGTAAAGGACTATCTTCTATACTTTTCCATATTTTACGTCATTCTTGATATCGGGATCTGTTTCATATATAAATAACAACTTGCATATGTCACACTGCATGAGTTATGGAGAAACCACGCATATCATTGAAACTGCTTGATGAGATCACTAGAAACTTTGTTTGTTTAGTTTCATGTGAGAAATGCACCCTCATTTACAGTTTCCTGTGACTTGCTTCAATAACTTCAAGGATATTCCTGATTCCACAACAGCTCATTATGCAAAGTGACGAATGTAAAGCGTACTAAGTGTTCCTGTATATATTTCAAGAGTTCTTTCAAATAACATCAGTTAGTTTTCACTTCATAAACACTTTAAGAAACTAGCGTGTGTTTGTTTGTTCATCTTTTCAGTTACTCTGTCCTTACGTTCTGCTGATGTCGATGTCACGGGGATGAATAACCCTCAGGTATGAGTGACCTTAGGTCACTTATCCCTAGTGACGAATGACCCCCTGAGGAATCAATGACCGACATGGGAAGTTGAAACATACCCTTACCAAAACTTTAACCTTAATCCTAATCTCAATCCTAAATTTAATCCTAAAGCTAATCCTAAAGCTAATCCTATAACTAATCCTAACCCTAATGCAAACCCTAATTTTAACCTTAATACTAATCCTAACCCCGTTCCTAAATCTAACATAATTGGGTACATGATCATTCATACCGGAGGTAGGTCACCAAAAAAACGGGGGATCGATGCCCCGGAGTCACTGGTAACTGACGTTTAGATGATTCGGGGTCACTCAGTCCAGGGGTTACTAATCTCCGTGACTCTGGTGAGGATCCAGAGTTCGTGTTGGCAAAAAGGAAACCCGATTTGTTTCAATATATCTGATTTTATGAGGAGATATTAGATGAATTTCTTGCCTTGCTTCCACAACTGAGGATGATAACATCTTTCGCAAATAATATACCTGCCGTTGTACTGATGTTGATCTACATAAATCTATCTATCTATCTATCTATCTATCTATCTATCTATCTATCTATCTATCTATCTATCTATCTATCTATCTATCT
>JBAHVQ010225259.1:0-10737 GCA_036872915.1 Nanipora kamurai
CCACCTAGCCGCGGCCCGCGCAACGGACACATGGCGCACATAGGAAATCTCCTGTCTTATGCACCTTGGCGCAGTGTTTGCTAGCAGGTTCGGCCGACCACACATCTGCCAAATTCCGGTGCTTACGAACACCATTTTACAAAGGAGGCCTCATTCCGGTGTCTAATATACTTCCGAAGCCAGCCGCGAAGCACGGCGCTCGTGCCGAGTTGAGTGCGAGCACTTCGGTCATCACGACGATCATCGGTGCCATTTATGCGACTTGCGACTGCAGCGCTGGGTCGGTGCGTTTCGTTTCGTTTGAGCCCCACAGGTCGAGTAGGAGTGGGGAGGTAGGGTGAAAACAACGACCCAAGAAGTCGGTTGATCAGTGCAGCGTAAGACTGATCGCGCCGATGTTGTTTTTGTTTGTTTTTCATCCTGTTTATCACCCCTCCTAACTAAATGGTTAATGGGGGGGGGGTACGTGGTGGCTAGCCATTTTTCCTTAGCCGTTTAATTTTGTAGGATTTGTATATATTTGTTTTTTTGGCATACTGATATACAGATCAACTGGCAGGTGTCATCGGTGAGGTCGGATTGAATTTCATGACCATACCAATCCACATTCATCGCCAGTGGTTGGATGTGGTTGGATGTGTTGATAGATGTTGGTATATGTTGGTATATGTTGACTTAAACTTATCACATGACGATTGAAAACATATGAACACATACTGTATTTTTAAGAATGGTGCCTGGTCCGCGCACCACAGCCATTTGTTTTTGTTCCAGCAACATCCAGTCCGTAGTCTTTTGTCATCGGTGAAGCCGGTCACTGCCCCAGCAGATCTTCTATGATGATTGGTGGGGCATGATGGTACGTGCTTTTTCATGAAGATGTTGAAGGTGAAGGTGTTTGAAGGTTTTTGAACCTTGAGTGAAGATGAGGCAGGCAGGTGCAAGTAGGTGTTGGCCATTGAAGCTAGCAGCTAGAGTTTGCAATATGTTGCAGTATCTTGCAGTGCACTAACCTGACTGAATTGCAGCAATTTTGTTGTCTCAAGTGATGCTGAGATTTGCTGATATGTATGTCAGCTGACTTCAACACACTTTAACTTGAGCTTCATAACAACTATGCAGAACTACTTGTAACTAGATATAGTTTTGCATATCTTTGCACCAGCTTGTATCAGAATATATTAGGATACCTTAGGATACCATATGTATCAACAAATGTCACAAAATTTCTCCAAACAACATCAAGTTTCAATATATGTGGTTTGATGTGACTTGATGTGACTTGTAAATTTGCATGATTTGCACCATGTACGTTGTGCTTGACTTTGATGTGCCGGGGGGGTGTTTAACGGCTAGCCAATTTCAACGGGGGGGTTGCGGATTCAGCAAATCAGCAGATTACATGTGGAAAGTATGGATTCATGCCGGCTGCACATCCGGAATTTCCTTGGCGGTCAATAAAGACACATGGGTGGAATATGCTGAGTGGGTGCAATATGGTGCAGGTAGAAAAGTTTTTATGCTTTTGTTGAATGGTTTCTTGTGCTCATGCATTTTCACACGTTTTCGCTGGCTACTTTACGCTTGTAGTACCGCAGTGTTTTTTTGATCACGTTTTTGCTTTTAAGCTGTTTGGTGCTTTAAGGGATTGGTCTTCTTGGTCTTTGCCAAGAAACATAGTATAACGTAGCCTGTCATAGTCAAAGAAAGCATATCAATATCACAATTTTTTGCGCCATGATGCCGGTGATGTGTTCCTTTCTGCTTGATGATTGTTCAGTACTTTCTTCACCCTGTGCATTGGTGTTCTCCGCTGCTCCTTGTTGCTGCAAGATGTTTCAAGAACACTGAAACGTTGAGAAGCATGATTGGGAATGTTTTGAAAAGCAATAAAAACAAAAATGTAGCACTTATGTGACAAAAATCCCGCTGTGTCATAGTTTGTTTCAGAATTTGCTACATGACGTCCTGCGACTGTCTTTATGTTGCTGTGGCGGTCCTTATGTTCCTATAGCGACACATCGTTTTAACATGCTTCAATTGTGTTCAACCATTTTCAACTACACCATACAGCCTCACTAATGCTCAAAGATGTCCACAGGTCCGCGAGATCACCAGTGAGTACGTGTGCATTTGGAAGACATTCTATCCAGTGTCTTTCGCAAAACACCAGACCTTCAATTTTCAACACCTAGTTTGGCAAAAGCTTTCAAAAGTAGGTGTTGTCCATTGAAGCTGGTGATGTTGTGGCTGGAATTTGTTTTCGGCAATTGGGGCATGTCGTTCATGGTCTTTCACGCTGGCCAATCCAACGACCTCACAAGGTCAAGAAAATGCCCTAGCTGCCCTAGAAGCATGGGTGAGAAACGGGCGAATCATTCAACCTTAGTCATGAAAGGCAACTGCTGCTTTGTTCTCTTTTGCTTTATGTTGTCAGCACTGTGGACATGATATGACATAATCTCACCACCCTTTAAGGGGGGGTTAATGGCTACCGATTCATGCAAGTTTCCTGTGGAAAGCATCGTTTCATGCTGGTTGCACACCCGGAACTTTCTTGGCGCTGAGAAAAGACGCCTGGCTGGAATGCGCTGGGTGGGTGCAATCTGGTGCTGGCAGATTTTGTTCATGCTTTTGTTGAACGGTTTCTTGTGCTCTTGCATTTTCAGATGTCTTCACTTGCCACTTTATGCTTGTAGCACCGCAGTGCATTATCTTGCTCTTTTTCTTGCTCACGTTTTGATGTTTAATCTCTTTGATGCTTTTTGTGCATTTAACTGCATTGGTCTTCTTGGTCTTTGCCAAGAAACGTAGCGCATCGTAGTCTGTCATAGTCAAAGAAAGCGTATTAAAAACCACAATTTTGCGCGATGATCAAGCAGTATTGGGGCTCATCTTAGTTGAGCCGGTGATGTTTTCCTTTCTGCTTGGTTGTTGTTCAGTACTTTCTTCACCCTGTGCATTGGTGTTCGACGTTGCTCCGTGTTGCTGCAAGATGTTTCAAGAACACTGAAACGCTTAGAAGCATGATCGAGAGTGGTGCGAAAACTTAAAAAACAATAACATGTAACACTTATGTAACAAAAACCGAGCTGTGTCAAAGTTTGGTCGGGCATTTGCTACATGATGCGGCTGTCTTTATGTTGCTGTGGCGGTCCTTATGTTCCTATAGCGACACATCGTTTTAACACGCTTCAATTTTGTTCAGCCATTTTCCACTGCACCATACTGCGTCAATAATGCTCAAAGATGTGGACAGGTCCATGAGATCACCAGTGAGTACGGTGTGCTTTTGGATCGCATTCTATCCAGTGCACTGGAAAACAAGAAATGTCGCGAAATCCAGAAGGATGCGTGCTTGCCTGCATTTGCACGCAAAAAGATTTACGTAGAAACATCCTGATATGTGTGCGTACATGCGCACACACGCATGTGCACATACAGGCACGCATGGACCTACGTTCGTGCGCAAATCAGAAGAGGGGTTTGCAAAACACCAGACCTTCAATTTTCAACACCTAGTTTGGCAAAAGCTTTCAAAAGTAGGTGTTGTCCATTGAAGCTGGTGATGTTGTGGCTGGAATTTGTTTTCGGCAATTGGGGCATGTCGTTCATGGTCTTTCACGCTGGCCAATCCAACGACCTCACAAGGTCAAGAAAATGCCCTAGCTGCCCTAGAAGCATGGGTGAGAAACGGGCGAATCATTTAACCTTAGTCATGAAAGGCAACTGCTGTTTTGTTCTCTTTTGCTTTATGTTGTCAGCACTGTGGACAAGATACGAGAAAATGTACATGGTGGTTAGAGGTGTCTAGCGTCTTTTTCAAGCACAGTTTGCGAGTGACTGCGTATGAGCGCGTGTAACTAAATTACGGTAAACTCTTGCGTGTAAGGTGGTGAAGCATGAAATGATATATGACATAGTATGATATAGTGCGGTGTGTGTGAAAGTATCCGAAATTGGATCACCCCGTGAAATTTCTTTGTTGCCCCGAGAGAGTGCGTGATATTATACAATAGTGCATGGTTAAGCGCCAGTTGGCTCAATCCCGCTCTTGAAAAAACACTGGGGCTCATTGGTGGCTGTGGCTGAAGCCAAAGGAGCAGATATTCAAGACAAGGTGCGCAAAGAGTTGCTTCAGCCTCGTGGTCACCGGTGAACCAACCGCCCATCCTGACCAGGGCTACCAGAATTCTGCTGATTGCGTTGGAGCTGTCCTCAAAATGCCTGGCATGGAGAGACTTCCCAAACTGGAGTCCTGAGCTTATGAAGATTGCTTCCTGCCTTGCTTTGCAAGCCATATCGAGTCATCTGCCCTGTTCTAGAAGATTGTTACTTTTGAGCAATCTTCAACATTATGTTTTGCCAGACTTACCATCACTGGGAAGAAAGGAATCACAGTGTCGGTGTTGCTTTGGGGTTATCAAGCCAATCTGCTGATGTCCTGAGTCCAGGTTGGCGCAACGTCTCCGCTGACATGACATGTCTTGCAAATACTCTCGAGGGGTTCTTCACTGAAGCGCTGGGCTGGAAACACGGGCGCTTCATTTATCCCTCTTCATGTCAACATGCACTGAGACATGTCTACCCAAGCGCTTGGTCTAAGTAGACCTACATTGATCAACCAAAGCTCTTGCTTGTTCACAGCAACTCACGCGCATGACTTCCACCTATTACACCAAATTACAAACTACCAGACTTTTAAATAGATACATAGACTCTAGACTTGACGAAACTCTTGTAAGCCCACTGACATGACAAGTTCTTTCGTGACACGGCTTGACACTGTAAAGGATTGTACCAGGTACCACATCAGGTCGCGTCATATCTCATCTCATGGTATCTCATGGCACACAGGCGAAACTTGCAAAACTATGCGGAACATCATGAAACATTACCAAGCAACACAAGAACAAGCGCCCCACAGCTGAAAGGTAGACCGTCGCGCTCTCGCAGAAGTACTTGCAGGACTGCTCACCGATGAGAACAGTCGTGCGCACAAGAAAGCCTGCGGTCAGGAGTAAGGCCTACAGAATCGTATCCTGACCTTCGCACTGGTTTGCCCTCCTGTTTGCCCACGACTAGGGTTTCATCTCCTGCCCTCAAGAAGGCTTCCATGCATTCGTCACCAGTGACGTCATGAATGGCACTGAATTTTATTTTAATCTGCTGAGCTGCACAGGAAAGATAACACATACAAAGACGTACAAGTTCAGAGAAGACATTGCCACCAAAGTCCTCCTTTCTTGCGTCGATCTCAAAAAAGTCTGTGAAGAGGTTGAGGCAAGCTGGCCTCCGTGCTCTAGCCCCATGCAGATTGGCGTTCGCAGAGTTCCAGTCAATTCACACGGAGCAAGGCTGCCCTGTTCTGTAGGGGCGCTATCAAGACGTTTGCCGTTTGGTCGATCACCGAGCTGGTGAAACTCACCAGTGCACCTTGTTTGCGCTAAGTTCTCTCAGTGGCCCCTGTGCCCTGAACACTTCTGACAGCGCAGTGTGTGTGTGTGTGGGGGGATACGATG
Organism: Nanipora kamurai; assembly: GCA_036872915.1. Classification (NCBI taxonomy): domain Eukaryota; kingdom Metazoa; phylum Cnidaria; class Anthozoa; order Scleralcyonacea; family Helioporidae; genus Nanipora; species Nanipora kamurai. The sequence goes on from JBAHVQ010225259.1 coordinate 5,523, forward strand.
GGATGTGTGGGGATGGACAGCTTCATACAGCTTCTGTTGAGTATCCTCATTTGTTCTCATATAATCCAGACTGTGATTGGAAGATATTGGAAGCACATTTAGCATCATGCTGCAGTGTTTTGCACAGGGCGTTGCCTGGTTCAAACACCGGTGGTCACCTGAATCACCCGTGGCACTGTGGATAGTTTTATGTCTCTGCAACATATTGCAACAGAATTTTGGGCGCAAATCACCCAAGCATATCCAAGCATTGCTGGCAAAGCTTTGAAGTTTTTTTCTGTACTGTCTGTGATTCTTAGGGGTAAATCGGAGATTTGATTTGGATTGAATTTTGCTGCTTTGCATTTTACAATATGCTACAAGATGTTATCTTCTGAGAATCACACTTGGGAGTTTGGCCTGGCATTTGTCAAAGCCTGGAAAAGGCTCAAAACTTGGGGAACCTGTCGAAACCTGGAAACTCAAATTCCAATGGGAAAGGCTCAAAAATGGACTCAAACTGTGCTCAAAAAGAACAAGCGCATGCACAAACATGTGAGAGCATGTGAAAACCAACTTTTGACCCATCATGAAATCTCATCTGGTGCATTTGCAAAGTAACATTTTTAAAAACAAATATATATATATATAAACATATGTTTGAGGGACCCCTGCGCAAAACTTTCGGGCACGTGTCCTCTGGACTGCTTCGGAAGCTTTGCCCGACTCTTCCTGCTCCATTGATCTCCATTGGTGCATCATCGGGTGGTCGCACAGGCACCTCCTCAAAGCTGCCTGGCCTAGCCATCCGTCGCGCTGGAGAAGCATTCACGATGCGACCCGGAATGCACGTCTCAGCTCTAAAACTTGCAACATCATGCCTGGCATCGCATTCAGATGAAGCTAAATCAACTGTTTGATGCTGTTTGTGGCACCCTTGCCAAGGATAGCTGGAATGATGGGGCACGAGTCCATGCCACTGTCGGCCACGTCATCAACTTTCGGAAACGCGCTCGGTCCACAAAGACGACCTTCGCAAATAGTATCAAGCAATCTCTTGAGATACCTGAAGCTCCACATGTTTTTTGGAGATGTCTGAAACTAAACCTTTATCACTGTTCCATGATGTTTCATATCTTTTATCATGATCTGCAATGTCCTGCACCTGGGCTGCCCGTGAAACCAGCACCTCGCATCACAAGACAATACAAGCTTCAATGGAAAACACCTAGCTCTTTCAAAACTTGCAAAACATTTGGAAGCAGATGTTGTCAGTTGAAGCTTGAAATTTTGAGAACGGTGTTAGTTTTTGAAAAAATCGTAAGTAGCAAAAAGATTTAGGAACTTAAGGATTTGCCCGTTGCAGGTGCAAAAACTTTCAGATCTTAGAGCGTATTTAAATTTCGAAGCTTAAGCTTAAGGGTTTGCCCGCCGCAGGCGCAAATTTCAAGAGAAACACAAAAAACAAAAGAAAATAATTTTCAATAACTTAATTTAGGAACTTAAAGATTTGCCCGCCGCAGGCGGAAGTTTCGGAAAAATAAGGAATTTGCCCGCCGCAGGTGCAATTCTTTTTGTATTGCTTATAATCCCAAATCCCTTCCCCCCAGTTCTTCCAAGTTTCCTTTCCTCCAGTCGTCTTCCGCCAGTTCCCTTCCTCCAGTTCCCTTCCCCCCAGTTCCCTCCTTCAGTCGTCTTCCGCCAGTTCCCTGCCTCCAGTTCCCTTCCCCCAACTCCAGCTCCCTTCTTCCAGTTCCCCAGTTCTCTTCCTCCAGTCGCCTTCCGCCAGTTCCCTGCGTCCAGTTCCCTTCCCCCAACTCTAGTTCCCTTCTTCCAGTTCCCTTCCCCCAGTTCCCCAGTTCCCTTCCTCCAGTCCCCTTACCCCTGCCTCCACTTCCGTTTCCCCAGCTCCAGTTCCCTTCCTCCAGTTCCTCCTGCTCCAGTTCCCTTCCCCAGTCGCCTTCTGCCAGTTCCGTGCGTCCAGTTCCCTTCCCCAGTTCCAGTTCCCTTCGCCCAGGTTCCTTGCCTACATATGTTATCGATGACGTTTAAACATTTTTGTTTTTTGAAGGTTTTTTTTGATGATTATTTGATGTTTTCATCAAAACCAAAAGCTTCAAACATACATCTTCAATACATCGAAACAACTAAAAAACAAAATTTCAAGAAAACAAGAAAACATCAAAAACAAAAACTTCAAAAAATACAACTTGTGACTAACAGCCCGGCAGTTAGTCACAAGTCAGGCTTTTTCGTCACAAGTAGCCTTGTTTTGAAGGCCTACTTGTGACGAAAACTCCTGACTTGTGACTAACTGCCGGGCTGTTAGTCACAAGTTGTTCTTTTTTGAAGTTTTTGTTTTTGATCATTTTCGATGATTTTTTGAATATGTATTTTTGCTTTTTTGTTTTTGATGAAAACATCAAAAACAATCAAAAACGGATGTTAGCGCAACATCCGGGAGGCAAGGAACCTGGACGAAGGGAACTGGAGGAAGGGCACTGAACGCAGGAAACTGGTGGAAGGCGACTGGAGGAAAGGAACTGGGGGAAGGGAACTGGAGGGAGAGAACTGGGGCAAGGGAACTGGTGGAAGGGAACTGGAGCTGGGGGAAGGGAACTGGACGCAGGGAACTGGTGGAAGGCGACTGAAGGAAAGGAACTGGAGGAAGGGAACTGGAGGGAGGGAACTGGGGGAAGGGAACTGGCGGAAGGGAACTGGAGCTGGGGGAAGGGAACTGGACGCAGGGAACTGGTGGAAGGCGACTGGAGGAGGGAACTGGGGAGAAGGGAACTGGAGGAAGGGAACTGGAGCTCAGGGAACTGGCGGAAGGCGAGTGGAGGAAGGGAACTTGGGGAAGGGAACTGGTGGTAACTGGAAGAACTGGGGGGAAGGGAGCTGGAAGGATTTTGACCGTTAAATAAGAATATTGCACCTGCGGCGGGCAAATCCCTTATTTTTCCGAAACTTCCGCCTGCGGCGGGCAATCCTTAAGTTCCTTAATTGAATTATGAAAAATTTGCATTCGTTTTTTTTATTTGTGCCTGCGGCGGGCAAACCCTTGAGCTTCAGAAGTTTTTGCGCCTGCAGCAGTCAAATCCTTGAATTCCTAAATTAGGAACCTTCAGAACTTTTGGAAAATGTTACGCGCCTCCAGCGGGAAAATCTTTAAGTTCTTAAATTTATGAACTCAAACATGTTAGAAAACAGGCAAATCTGTAAGTTCCAGATTTCAGGGACTTGTGCAAAAGTTTTTGGCGCCTGCGGCGGGCGGCCAGCATCCTAAACCCTAAAAGACGATGCACTGGAGCTGGGAGCAAGCGTACAAAACTGCGAATGGTGCTGTGAGAAACAGGCAGCATGTCCCTTGCGCTGCGTGAAGGGTCAAAAAAGAAGAGCGAATAGCTGTTGCAGTGCTTGTCAGCAAAATGCGAAAACTTTGCGCTCTGACTTCGGTAGCCCAACAAAGCCAGAGCCGGCGTGGAACAATAAAAACTGCGTTGACTGTGCCTCTTCTTGACACTATTGGTGCAGCCCTGTTCCTGCCATGCCCAGAAGTGACATTAGTCTGAGTCTTTTCGACCTTAAAACATGATTAATTTTGCTTTTATTTTTTAATTACAATATGAGTTGTTTAAGCATTCAGTTCACCATAATTGTCAAAAGTTGTTTGATGTCTTGTTTTTTTGCATTCTTGGCCTTACTTTTAGCTTGTCTTTTGCAACTTCTCACTAGTTACGGCAAGTATAGAAAAACTTGGTTTCCCTCAAGAATCTATTGTCATTTTTCGCAAAGCCTTGACCCAAGAACCCACTCACGACTTGTTTCCCTCTCGTCACATAACTGCACACCTCCAGCAAAAAAACACAAAATTGTGCGCAGCCAAGAGGTGACAATAGGCTTTGGACCAAGCCCCAACTCAAGTCTTATGCCAATCTAATTTTTACATTGCGTTTTTGATTTAACGTTTTTGGAGCATTTGTATTTGGACATGCTTGGGTGATTTTGGACAATTTCCGGTGTTTGCTTAAAGGCGGTATATATATATATATATTTAATGTAGCAAGGTGGCAGCAGGGTCAGGAAAGAAACTTTAAATAGTTATTTGCAAAAAAAGAAACTATTTTTCTAAGTCATTGGGCCGGGAGCTTCAATCTAAGCTTGTAGACTACAAAACATGTTTTTGTTTTTGTTCTTAATTTTGCGTCGTGACCAGGGTTCCAAACCTTTGTTTTTCATTTTTAATTCCGAGATTTTCTGATATTTGCATGGTTTAAAGTCCGTTTTCTTTGATTTTTGTTATTTAAAAAACACAAATGTCATTTGTGTGTTTTCTATTAGTTTGGACGGGTTGGGCTCAAACTGCACACGCGCCAGGGTAGCCACAGGGCTGCAACAGAAATTGAAAAAGCCTTTCTTTATAAGAGCATCATCACTATTTTCCTAAAGAAGAACCCCAAACTTTAAGGACCTGACCCACAAAATTTTGCATATATATATATATTATGTGTACATTGTTCTCAAAATGGCAAGCTTCAATTGACAACACCTGCTTTCCAAAAGTTTTGCGAGTTTTGAAACAGCTAGGTGTTTTCCATTGAAGCTTGTAATGTCTGGTGAACATTGCAGATCATGATAATAGATATCAAACGGTGATAAAGGTGAAGGTTTCAGACGTCTCCCGAAAGCATGTGGAGCTTCAGGTATCTCCAGAAACAATTTGATATTATTTGCGAAGGTCGTCTTTGTGGAATGTGTTTCCAGAAGTTGGCGACATGCTCGACAGTGGCATGGGCTCGTGCCCCATCATTCCAGCTATCCCTGGCAAGGATGCCACAAACAGCATCAAACAGCTTCATCTGAATGTGATGCCAGGCATGATGTTGTAAGCTTTAGTGCTGAGACGCGCGAGCATTCCGGGCCGCATCGTGAATGCTTCTCCGGCGCAAGGGGTGGCTAGGCCAGGCAGCTTTGAGGAGGTGCCTGTGCGACCACCCGATGATGCACCAATGGAGATCAATGGGGCAGGAAGAGTCTTGCAAAGCTTCCCAAGCAGTCCTGAGGACACGTTCCCCCAAGTTTTGCACAGTGGCACATGCGTCAAACGAGATTTCACGATGCGTCAGAGGTTGGTTTTCACGCGCGCCAGAAGTTGATTATCACATGCTTTCACATGTTTGTGCATGCGCTTGTTCTTTTTGAACCCAGCTTGAGTCCATGTTTTGAGCCTTTCCCA
>JBAHVQ010225270.1:0-10736 GCA_036872915.1 Nanipora kamurai
GTATTGACTATGAGATTAGTCAATACTGTGTATTTACCCAACGTTTCGACACTCACGTTGCTGTGTCTTCATCAGGGCTTGATACCCCTGCTTCAACTTCACTTATGTTAACACTTGCAACAGTTAGTTTGGTGGAATGTCAGTTGGCATCTTTGGAAACAAATAAAACAACAGGAGAGGATCAGATCCCACCAAAGCTCCATAAAGATGCGGCCCCCGTCATTGCAGACTCGGTTGCACATCTGGTTAAATCCATTGAAACTGGCGCATTTCTGATATGTGGAAGCTTGCCAGAGTAATACCTCTTCACCAAGGAGAAAGTAATTTGGATATGACCAACTTCGTCCCGTGTCGGTTTTGCTGTCCTTAGTAAAGTACCTGATCTCCATCAGCAGTTGTATTTTTATTTGGCCCTTGAATGGATTGCTGTATTTACATCAGTATGAATTTAGGAAATTTATTTCAACAGTGAATGCAGTGGCCCAATTAAATAATTGGATAATGAAAGAAATGGATAGAGACCTTGTCAATGGCATGGTATTTTTGGATATTTCCAAGGCTTTTGATTCTGAGAAACATAAGATCTCATTAAAAAAGTTATCTATTTTCGGTATTGAAGACAGCTCAATTAGATGGTTCAAGTCATATCATTGCAAATCGAAGCCAAATTGTCAGTATCGATAATCAGAAATCTGAAAAACGGATAGTACAATTGGGTGTACCATAAAGATCAATATGGGCTCCATTGTTATCTTCAGTATACGTTAATTCAATGACAAAATCCTCAACATCCAATAAGCTACAATCGTGGCCAGAAGTACTGGGACATCTATCATAAATTAATTCAACAAAATTTTAAGCCCCCCCGCCCCCCACAATGTTGTGATTTTTATCGTATTTATCTATGTTAAGAGCTTCTGCAGTTCACATTTACTCAACATTGTATTGGGGGACGGGGGGAGGGTTTTATTTCATCGGTAATACAGTAATTATATATGCTAACAAAACCTTGAAGATAATTTACGTGTCCCAGATTCTTTTGGCCATGATTGTAGTTCTCTATGCCGACGATTTATTTTGTATAATTCAGCTGCCAACCAATCTGATCTACAATCTATACTTCAAAATGATTTGGATAATATATCAATATGGTAGGGCATGAATAAGTAGCCGATTAATTCATTGAAGTCCAAAGTGATGCTAGTTGGTGACTGCAAAATACTGACGGAATTTGGGACATTATCTTTACAAATTAATAAGATAATAGATCGTAAAACCAGTTATAAATATCACGAGGACTGGTCATGGAAGTTTCACCTCCCCATTTGGCTAAGAAATTGGGTCATCGTCCCGCGGTGTTTCATCGAATCAGTTACTATCTCGACATAAAATCAAAGGCTGCCTACTTTGAAGGTTTAGTGTTACCACAAATTTGTGGGCCCAAATCTGATTTCGTAATTCGACATCATCTCACATGCACCTCTTCCAACGTCATGTACTGCATGTCCTGTTGTAAATGTTGCAAACTCTACTTCGGCAAAACTGGCCGACCTCTCTCGTACAGATTTGCTGAACATCTTCACTCCGTAAAGAACAATTGTCGATAAACCCATTTCACGGCATTTTAATACTACTAACCATTCGTTTCTGAACAAACACTTAAAGCCAGAAATTAAATTCCGAAAATAAATATGCTAGTTTTAATGAAGGCCACAAGGAAAAAGTAAGAACGTGACGGAATGTCGCTGAATGAAATAGTATAAGATTCGACAACAAAAACACAAAAAAGGATAAAAATTTTATTTTAACGATCGATGGCTTTGGAGTTACCGCTGACGAGGCTAAATATCGTAAAACAATACTTGCAGCCCCAGCCAATCAACATTTCTCCTTATCACGATTTTACCTAATCAACATTTGTGAAATATAAATCAGCGTATTCTGTTTTTCTCATTATATACCACTTGTTTTTCTATCTCGACCAGTCATATTTTTAGGAATACACCCCTTGTTTTGTTCGAAAACAGTGTTCCCTTACCACATGTGGATTATATGAGCATTCTTTGGGGAGACCAACTTGGCTTGAAAGCACAAACGTCAAAACTGCAAGATTTTCAGGATAAATTTGCCAAGAAAAATTTTGAACCAAATAGACAATGGTGAAGAAGCTAATAAGAAACTTGGGTGGATCACACTTGCAAATCGAAGACTAAAATGCCGTGTAACTTTACCACGTCGGGGTATGAAGGGAGAAAAGGTAAATCACTTACAAGATTTATTAAATAAAGACGATTTTAGCAGTAATTATTAGTTTAGAGGATGTATATTTAATCAACTTTCATCTCCTAATACTAATTGGAGGAGAAGGTTAACGCCATACTTTTATTTCTTCGAGAGCACTACCTATGCATTTAAAACAGTTGATGCCAATCAATCAATTTAAGGCACTACTGGAGAAACAAAGTCTTCAGGACATATAAATAGATTTTATTAAAATGTTCAATTTTTAGATTTTTTAAGATCATTTTAGTTTTTTGTTAGATCATTTTAGATCGACCAGTCAAATTTTTAGGAACACATCCATCGTTTTGTTCGGTTTGTTTTATCCCCTTAGCATTTCAACCTGTCACTGACTACTGTACTAGTACTGTAGTATACCTACATGGAGCGTAAAACATGACAAAAACTGGCTTCTTTGCTTTGGTGAGCAACTGGGCAAGATCCTTAAATGATTACAAAAAAGCAGGGTAAAAATACTGCAACATACAGTACTAACAGTGTTTTACAATACTCAGTAAATAGAGAGAGCAAATACCTTATCACCATCCACATGTCTAATCACTTCAGCACCTGCCTCCTCTTCCCATGGTGTATCACCAGTGGGATCGTTCATAAAGGCAGTTAAAGACTAAAAATTTAATAATAATAATAATGTTTATTTACCAATGGAAACCATTTCGCATAAGTGTGCACTTCCAAGTAGAGGTGCATTAATGTACAACAGAAAGACTTAAATTAACTACAATTATTTAAGATATTAATACAAATTTAAACTAATTACTATATAATGTGCTCACACTAGTATCATACTAATAACTCTTGAAATTGTAGCACAACATCTTTTACACTTTTTCCATATCTCACTTTGTTCTTGATATATTAAGATTTATCTGATATGTAAACAACACCTTGCACATGTCACAGTACATAATGAGTTAATAAAAATCACGCATATCTTTGAACTAATTCTGTTAAATCCCTAGAAAAGTTTCTGCTTAGTGGTACGAAGCAAGTACATCCAAATTCACAGTTTTGTGTGACGTGGTTCAATAATCTCATAAATATTCCCAATTTTAACACAACTCATTATACAGTATGACGTATGCAAGGTGTTATTTACACATCAAATAAATCTTAATATTTTAAGAACGAAGCAACATTTGGAAAAAGTGTAAAAAATGTTGTGCTATAATTTCAAGAGTTCTTTCAAGTAAAACAAAGTTAATTTTCATTTTATATGCACTTTAAGTTACAACTGAGTATCAACGAAAGGCAGAAAGTGTAATAAGAGTTGATACATGGATATCAGAATTCCTTGAGGAAGTCTTCTAAGATCAGCAAGAGCTTTTATTATTTTAGCTTTGACCTCAGGGATATGCGAGTCCTTTGTAAGAGCTCGTCCATGTGAACACCCAGACACTTGTAAGTCATGACCCTCTCAATTTTATGACTGTCTAGACTAATGTTCAGCTGTCTTGGGAGCAAAGAAGCTTTATGTCATGCTCCAATAAACAAACACTTAGTTTTAACAACGTTGAGGCTTAATCAATTTGCATTTAGCCATTGCTTTAATTCAACAAGATCATGATTCATTGTTTTGAACAGCTCATTTTGGGTCATTTGACACGTAAGTTAAATTTGTGCAATCAGCATACATTCTTGCTTCAGAAAGGGGACTGCAGTTAGGTAGATCAAAAAAGTAAAGTATAAAAAGTGAAGACCTAGGAATCGAGCCTGGTAGAACTCCACAGCATACGGTACTTGTATCTGATTTCTATCATTAACAACCGTAAGCTGCGTCCTCTCTTTGAGGTAATTTCTAAATAAATCCAAAGTTTTGACTTTAAAACCGTAACACTCGAGTTTCTTAAGAAGGATTTTGTGCTTAATGGTGTCAAAGCCTTTTTCAACCAATAAACAGAATACCATTTGTGAAACCATAGTTGATTTTCAAATATCCATTGTCTGTGGCATCAAGAAGTGTTGTTAAAGTGGAGTGAAAAGGGCTGAAACCAGATTGAAATTTAGCAAGAATGTTATTATCCAGTAAATGTTGGTAGGTCGGATTAAAAATAGCTTTTTCTAAAACCTTACAAATTATGGACAAGATTGAAATTGGCCTATAATTCAATGGATCAAATTTTCAATCCGCTTTATAAACTGAGGTAACTCTAGCATTATTCCAGTTACTGGGAATTATTCCACTACATGTAGCTATGATTCGATTGAATACATCTGTCAATGAGTGTGCAGTCTGTGAAATGTGATGCTTAAGTAGAAGTGTAGGGATTCTATCCAGCCCATCAGCTTTAACTGATGGGAGATCTCCAACAAGCCAGAGCACTTCACACACTGCTAGAGATTTCAGATCAACAGAGTTTCCATACTGATACAAATATTCCTCAAAAGAAGCATGAGAAACCCCGATTTAAATGAGAATGAGATTCTGGCCAATCAGTGAAGGTTTTGTTAAAAGCCCTGCTGATCTCTAATCTCATTCTTTCTAGCGATCACATTCATTGTTTGAGTCATACTTTTCTTTCTAAATGATATAGAATGAATGCCATACCTGGTGGCTTTAACTTTATAGGTATTCTTAAACACTGAACAGTAAGCCTGCTCATGTGGGAGCTTGGTAAATATCAGAACAACTAGAGGAGGTCTGCTTGCCATCTGAGTTGTAGTGGCTCAATGGTTAGAGCATCTCACCGGCCATCAGAAGGTTGCAGGTTTGATTGCCATCTAGGGCTCAGAAATCGTTTTTCTGAGTAAACTAGCTCGACAAACGTCCTCTAGTTGTTCTGATATTTACCAAGCTCCCACATGAGCAGGCTTACTGTTCAGTGTTTAAGTATTCCATCATTATTATCATATCGTGACTTACGCTTAGGCAGTTAACATGATGAACCTGCAGCCTAGCTCACCATCTGAGTCGTAGTGGCTCAATGGTTAGAGTGTCTCACCGGTCATCAGAAGGTTGCAGGTTCAATTCCCGTCTAGGGCTCAGAAATCGTTTTTCTGAGTAAATGAGCTTGACGAACGTCCTCTAGTTGTTCTTATAGGTATTATCTTCAAGAAAGCATGATAATAATCCTGTTTATCGGCTTAGATCGTAATATTAATATGATTTTTTAACTTTTTATAATCATCCCATTTGGGGTGATCGTTGGTGACTGCAGTAATTCTTTTAAGACGATCCCTCTCCCTAAAAAGCCGCTATAGATATGATGTTAACCGTGGCACTGAAGAATTCCCCACTCTCTTTCCCTTTACCGGTGCAAGAAAATCTGCAACCTAAAGAAAACTGGTTTTCCAATCTTCCCAAGCCCTGAAGGGGTCATCGATACTTTCAATCAAAGACCAGGGAATTAGTTCAAGATTTCTGATAAAAGCATCAATCTTAAAATTTTTATAATGTCGAGACAGAGCAACTCGAGGATACGACTTGGGACAGAGGTGTTCAGGTGTTGCATATATTAGGCAATATCGGTCACACCTGATGCTACAAATTTGCTCGTTTCATTGGTAAAGTAAAGTAAAGTAAAGTTCCTTTATTTATACTGGATAACCCTATCAGCTAAACTATGCTGTTATCCCCAGAGGTCCAGTAAGGGCCATCCCTCATGGGCCAAGTGTTACTACAGCAGGAAACCGGAGTACCCAGAAAAAACCTGTGATGTTTGGTAGAGTCAAACCGGACAACACTCTTCTCACATGTGACCAAGGTAACTTTAATCAGAAAACTGCACGTAGCCAGAATCGAACCTTAGTCAGGTGAGAGACATGTGCACTACCACTGTGCATGTGTTGGTTTTACTCATCAATGGGAAAGTTCTCGGACAGGAAAGAGTTAAGCATCTCACCAGTTATCAGAAAGTTGCAGGTTTCCGACTGGAGCTTAGAAACCATTTTTCTGAGAATACAAGCATGACTAACGTATGCATGTCATCTGCATTATTACCAAGTACCCACATGCACTAGATTTGAGTGTAACATTTATTGGTAAAAGAAGCTCACTGACTGAATTGGAGCCAAGGGTCTGACAGTATGCCCATCTTTTGCTGTAAATAAACCTTGCACAAATTGTAAATACAGTACCTTTAGAGTGTCTTTTCTATCATAATCTTTATTAAATTTACCATTCCTACACAAGAACAAAACAAATCACACCAATGGTACTGTGTAGCTGGAAGGTGTAAAAACAGTAGTTTTGGGGGGACCAGGACCCCCCTAAACATAAATTTGTTAGGGCCTGGCTCACCATCATGTACCAGTTTCATGTCACACCCAGCAGATTAAATTTGTTGAACAACTAAACAATTGCCTTGAACAAAGACAAGAACAAAACAAATCACATCAATGGTATAGTGTAGCTGGAAGGTGTAAAAACAGTAGTTTGGGGGGGGCAGGACCCCCCTATGGCCCCTAAACATAAATTTGTTAGGGCCTGGCTCACCATCGTGTAACAGTTTCATGTCACTCCCAGTAGATTAAATTTGTTGGACAACTAAATAATTGCCTTGTGTTCTGGATCACAAAGCACTAAAGTATTTTATAGACATTGGCAACTGTCATTTGAAAAACCAAATTAGTTATTGGGTGATATCAAAGTCTGATATTTTTTTTTGTGAGGGAGTGTATACTAGATTTTGGTCATTTCCCTCCCCCAATAACTTGAATGTTGCAAGGCCAATGCACTTAGATACTGTAAGGAGGCACATATTGTTGCAAAAATTACCACTTATCACTAACACACCTGTAATGACACTCTAAAAAGGTTTTAAAGTAGCTTGCAAAACTACCATTCCTGACCTAGGTCATGAACTGTAGTTTTGCAAGCTTCAAAATTTCTTAAGCCACAGTAGCATGAACCATGTCTGATTATTCACCTGGCTGTGTTGCGAATTTGTTCACATACCTGTAATGCTTTAGTACTGGACCATGTTTCATTGAGACTTTAAATTTCTTACAAACTTTGGAGTGGTCCCTGGAAAACAGTCAAGGTACTGTGTATTCATTTGCAAGTCATGGAAATTAAGCACTGGATAATTAATTTTGAAATGATATGCATTAAGTGACTTAGATGTTGGTTCTGAAATACATGTATCTACCAGTAATACATATGGTACTGTATCAAATAAATGCTCAATAAGCACAAAATATAAAACAAAACATATCCTGAATATAATCATCTTGTAAAACTCAAGATATGAGCCAAAAAACAAGAGAGAATGTTAAATAGTAATATTTCAAGTTCATTACAAATTCGTCATCAGACCAAGTGATAATGGTATCTTTATTGTATCCCAGTACTTTACCAAGATTATACCATGAACATTCAAAATATTATCACTGTAGTATTACCATTGGGAAAATACTGTAAGGTATCTAGGGTTTTTTGATGTCAGTTGATGAATTGTAGGTTGTAAAGGTGTAAGTTTTGCACCCAAAATCTGGCAATTTGAAACAAGTTTCCAAGACAAATGTAAGGAGGTATAAGTGAGATGCAGTAAGCTAAGTAAAGTACTTTAAAGACCTCCTGACAGAAAAATGATTTGTGATTTTCAAACAAAACATGGAATATTGGAACAAAAAGTACATGATGATTGCAAGCTTAATGGTACTACCTAAATGATCATAGTAATGCACATACCCACAGTTCACAAAAGCTACAGTTCCTTTTCCTCTAAACTCCTCAGCAAGATGACCCAATAAATCTAACTTTTCTGATGTATCCTTTCCTAAAATACATATTAGCTCTTATTTAATTTCAAATTTCTGAGTCATTCTAGTATCCTACTGTGGAACAGCCACCACTTGATTAATTGAATACAGTAATTGATCAAAAGAAGTGTTACTGTAAAACAATATATTATAGGTAGCTAAATAATTTCAAATGGTGTACATAAAAACCCATTTTTGGTTTTGTTGGTTTGGTTTTATTGCACATAGTTTAAACTAATGTTATTTATCAGTTTTGTGTCACATTTATATAGACACTGATGTTTTATTTATCAGTTTGGCACCACAATTTAAGACACAGGTTAAGTTCTACATGTAGCATTTATTAAAGTTGGAAAGTTCAGTTCAGTGGTAACTTCCATGTAAGTCCTCTAGCTACTAAATTGATGCACAGTATAATATTCTGTTAGTAGAATTTGCACACCACTCAATATTAAATAAGGATGTGGGTTTCATATCTACATAACCACTTTTTCATGCCAGCCAAAGTCATAAACTTAGGGCAACAAAAAATTGTGGGTAGCATGGCCATGTTTTTGTCTTCATTAGTTAGTTACTATTGACCACTCTAAAAACCATGGAAGGACTGAGTTCTAGGTAATAAGTGCCAGCTATGATTAGGTTGATGGTTACATTTGTAAACTGTCATCTAATGATAGCTTAGGTAGGTTACCAGCTAGAACCTAGTTTTTCTAGGGTTTCTGGAGTGGTCAATTGCTAGACTTGATGTTAAGGTTCAAAATTTGTTTTGACATTCCAGTTTTTAAGGTTCAAGAATTTTTTGGTTGATACCTAAACACACGTCACTTTTCCTAATTGAATTAGCAGCTTGAAAGTGGTTGCTGGTCAATTTTGACAATTCCTAGATGTGAAGCAAACCCACAACCTGCTGATGACCAGTTGGACCTACTCTAACTATTGACCTACCAGGACTCAGATGGTGAGCTAAGGTGCATTTTATAAGTTCCAATGAACTTATGTACTATAATGTACTTATGTACTACCTAAGCAGAGGTCACAATATGATAATGATTGAAATATTAATTGGCAAATATAAAGTTGGTTCATATGGGAGCTTGGTATATATCATATATCTTGGTATATATCATATATATCAGATGACTGACCAATGATTGTTCATCAAGTTTGTTTCCTCAGAAAAAATATTTCTGAGCCCAAGACAGGAATCGAACTCCCAACTTTCTGATGACTGGCTCAGAAATCTTCTTTCTGATGAAACAACCTTGATGAACATTCATTGATCATTTGATGTATACCATCAGCTCGCACATGAACCAACATTGTATTCAGCAATTAATATTTGACAATTCCTGTCATTAAACACTAGAAATTCATTCTACTACATATATGAGAGCTAAAAAAGTATTGCAGTTTACAGATGTTTGCAGGGTTGGTCCAATGTTAGGTGTACACTCTCTGACCTAGCTTAGGATTTTTCAAAAGTATCAGATTTCTGCCTTAGATAGCACCTAGTGTCTTGGACTTATAACTCAGATAAAAGGACTCACAATATGGATAAATGACTCAGACTTGGAATTGAAGGTGATGATTTACCCACACTTATGGTCATACTTGAAATTTAGCAATTTAATGGCAATTCTGCTTTCTGGATCATATACAATCCATGTACAATGAATCTCAAATAAAAGTTATGGATAAATAAAGAACTGCTTGAAACAATAAAGTGAATATTCAATTTTAACAGAATTTGTTAAGCATTACTCTAGCACTATCATAAAACTAGCACTAAATTAACACTGAACCAAGAATTTTAGAAATTACAGATACTGGACGTTTTTTTTTCTGAAATTACGGCAATTAACTTTTTGCTATACCAAGAAGTGGCAATTGTACGAGATCTCCCCCTTAATAATGAAATAATCAAAACGGAGACCACTGTACGAAGGCCACTTTGACACACTGACAGCCTGGAGTAGGGGCGGCTGGGGGGGGGGGGCAGGTGAAATATCAACTTAGTGGCTAAAACCTTAAGAAAACGTTTCAATAAAAATCGGAAGATCACATGTGAATTGAAACTAAGGCCATTTCTATCACTCTTTAAAGCGACCTACCTGTTTGGGCAAACAGGACTAGCAGATTGGTGTGTGTTTTTATGACCTTCTTGAAGATTTTCACATCATCAATGCTTATGATATTCTTCCTATAATTGTTTTTTTGTTTTCGGCATTGCACTGTAATAACAGACTGCAACAAACAAGAAACAGGCAACATATAAAATATTCACAAATCACTGCTTGCTCTTTTGTACTTTATAAGTGAAGTACACTGTACCGACTGGTCACCCGTGCAACTATCGCAGCTCAAGTCCACTCACCAGTGCTATGACTACAAAATATAATCCGTTCATCATCATTGCCTGCTAATTAAATCCTCAAAAACTTGATACAACTAAGTCAACCACGGGCAACTAAATTAATTTGCCACGTGTGTTTCATAAATCATTCAAGAGTCGTTCAGGAGTCATCCCAAGGACGGCAAAAACCACAGAGAAAAACAGATTGAGTCTGCGATATCATTGGAATACAGCAGCGGTAGAAAATCGTCGTCCTTCTTTCTTATCTCTCTCATCTTCTTTGTGTAATAGAGAAAGACTTCTAACACACTTTAAAAAGACGACAAATTTTTTTATTGTAGACATGTTTCGGCAACCTTATGCCATCTTCAGTACGAGA
>JBAHVQ010225291.1:0-10732 GCA_036872915.1 Nanipora kamurai
TGACGAACGTCCTCTGCTGTTCTGATATTTACCAAGCTCCCACATGAGCAGGCTTTCTGCTCTGTGTTTAAGTTCCACTAAAGTTGTTTACTTGGTAGTCTGCCAATGTAAAATAATCATTGGATCATAAATTCCCTTCCGTTTGGGATAATAAGTTACTTTTCCTTTTCTGTATTTCATTTACGAAAGTTTTGGTTAAAGTGTCGTAAGTTTGAAGGGGGTAATGCGTAATATTTTTGCATTGTGATGTCACTCAGCATCGCATCAATTTGGTAACGATGCTGTTTCTTCTAGTAAGTTTATTACCGTGTAAAATCCCACTTTAAGGACTCATGGTTAATACGGACAGTTGTCGTTTTCCCAAGGAAATAATTCTATTATTTCCTTGTTAATCAGCCTGGTGAAATTCAAGTCCTTCACGGCCTAAAATGTCAAGTTCTGTACATTCAGGACATGCTTTCCCGGAAAGCAATTGACTTTATCCATCACAAAAGAGAGCAACAGGGCCATTTACAAGTACACGAAAGAAAATTAGCCGTAGTTAAACCTGGGCTAAAATAAACTGCAAACAGGGCATTTATATGAGCATTTTCGCGACTTAAATTAGCCGCGGCTTATTTTGGTCGTAAACAACTTCACTGAGGGCTATTTATACGAGTGTTCGGGGCTTATTTTAGCCTAGGCTTGTATTAGCCGCAGCTTATTTGTTCTCGAAAAAGATCCTAATGTTTGTTAACACTACGGCTAAATATACATTGTTTTCATCTTCGACCAGCTCGCATTACATTGTAACTGCAGTGTGGTTCCGGCGACTGAAGTCATGTTGAGTCTGTACTGCCGAAAGTAACGTCTTCAGTACAGGCAATCTCAGTACTCGAAGACACAGAAGAACATTTACCAAAGGAAAACCTAGCGGGGATTGCAAACGGTCTGGAAAAGATTGCGTCGGATGTTAAATCAGTTTTGGTTGAAGGCAAATTACCCGCTTCAGTACAACAAACAATTCCAAGTAAATAATGATTAGGAAGAGGGCTTTCTTGGATATTCATATACAATAAATCATACAGCTCATCCTTTCGGTATCAGCATTAACCGAGCTCCTTCGTAATAAAAATAATAGCCCAGCATAAAATTTTAAATAATCCATTGAGGAAATAGAAATATTTAAAAAAACAACGTTTCGTTGCTAAACTCGCAAGATTATCAGATTGATGAGTTTATATTGAGAGTTTAGCAACGAAACCTTAGTTTATTCAATATTTCTATTTCCTCAATGTGTTCATCATGGGCTTATTTAAAATTTTTTGCCGGGCTATTGATTTTTGTTACAAAATTAGGTTTTCCGCCTGGTCACCCGGTTGCAACAATATTAACCAAGTTCCACTGTACGCTGGTATCCCCCATCTCTACGGTTGAATCCCTATTGAAATAAAGGTATCTACCTATCCACCTACCTACCTACCTACCCACCTACCTACCTACCTACTTACCTACCTACCTACTTACCTACCTACCTACCTACCTATCTACCTACTTATCCATCCATCCCTCCATCCCTCCATCCCTTCATCCCTCCATCCCTCGATCCCTCCATCCCTTCATCCCTCCATCCCCTCCATCCCTCCGTCCGTCCATCCATCCATCTTGCTATCCATCTACAGTATCTATCTACTGGCGGGACGCCCTCGGGTGCGTATTATTGCGCATATGCACAGAAGCCTGGGAATGAATAAGTTGCCACAACAAGCTGAACATCAACGAACGGGACAGTAACTAGAATCTGGGCATTCCTGCGTCACTCAGTGAAACTATGGTAAATGTTAGGAAATATTTGTTAAGTTTTCCATGGAAAACCACATTATTGGAACTCATACTTACCATATTTATTTTCCATAGACATCCGGCCACAGTGGCAGGAGAAATATCACAGTAGCTGCACGATGTCGTCCATTTAATGGTGAGGAAAAACGACTAGTACTAATACGAGAAGATTCACAACGATAATTTAGTGCAACTAGCATTGCGCGAAAAAGTGATGTACGAAACATACCGTTGGTTAACTTGAGAAATTTTGAGGCGGCAACATTATGCGTCAAATTTCGTCGTTTAAAGTCATTATCCCTTGAGCTGTACAAGGAACGTTGCAATTTTGTATTTATAAGATACCCATCTTCCCATTTCTTTGGTTTGCCTTTTTAGTGGTTGTCGGTATATCTACTGATGATTGTGTGTAAAAACGTGAACGGGTATTTCTATAGTCAAATTGATCGAGAGCTTTCCGTGGGATCGTACAGTTGGCGAATACAGGCATTTTATGAAGTTCTGTTGTATATTTTTTGCCATTCGTACTGGACTGGTGTTTGGAGTCAGGGGATTTTGATGATCAAGAAATGTATAAAATTGTATCCATTTTCCGCTGGAGAGTATAGACTGGGAACTTGATTTTTAGTTCACATTAGCTGATTTCAGCTGATGAGAAATATGAGGATTTTTAAAACAAATGAATCTTTCAAGTTGGTGGCATCCTGATGTGAAGAGATAATTTCAGTCTTGAATACTGATAATGCTAGTTTAATGTATCCCATTATAGTTTTTCTTGTTATTTTAGTGGAAATATGTTAAGTACCATTGAGTCTACTACCATAAGGTACAGATTTGTCATTTATAGACCTGAAGGAAGGGGCTTTTCAGGCTAAATATGACAGGTACCACATACCTATCCCATGAGTTGCTGGTAGATATTCTTCCCCATGTGATCAGTGACAGGATTAATTTAGATTGTATGGTATTACCATGATGTACCATTTGTCCAGGCGATGTAGGTCAGCCTACATGTATTTAGCTGTAAATCATGTGCTGGGAACACATGTGCAACACTGTTGGATTACTGAAGTTTACATTAAATTTTTATCATCAGGGGTGGATTTAAGGGGGCATGGGGATACATACCCCCAAAATTTAGAACTGAATAGCTATGGTTTTCAGCTTCAAATGAAGCACTGGACCTGAATAAAGAAATTAAAACCTCACATCAATCTTTTAAAAACAGAATTTGGGTGTAAGCTTAACTTGCTTGTTATAGTTTTCAAATTGTTTCTTGCAAGGGTGGTGCTACCAGTGGGGCAGGTGGGGCATGTGCCCCACCAACTTTCACAATTTTCCAAATTTTCCAAATTTTCCAAGGGAACATGCCCCCAGACCCCCTAGTTTCTCATGCCTTTGGCACTCGTCATTGGTGCTATCGTGCCAGTATTGCTTATATTCCCAGTTATGCCCCACCAAACAAAAATTCCTGGCACCACCCCTGTCTTGGTATTGTGTCTTAGGAACGTAAATGTGCAGTGTACTATTAACAGACTGAGCAACCATCCTGATTTTGTGTAGTTTGTCCCAATTTTGCTTGAAAATCCCAAATCCTGACCTTTATGCAGCTGAAACAGGAAAAATCCCAATTTAGACAACTTCTTCTACAAACAACAAACCAAGCAAGATTATTTTCTTCAAATTATCTTACACTTGCCATACAAGAAAACAAAATACTTTTGATATCCAGGCAAAATCAAGTTATTTAAAGTTGGTATTTATGTATGATTTCATTATAGTAATATTTTTTTTAATGGAAAACAAGCATAAAAACAATCAATTTTTAGTGTAATTTTGACAGGTATATCTTCATCTGAAAGTGCTAGTAATGTTGTTTAGGGGCATCAAGATTTCAAAATTTTCTGAGGGAGTATGCCACCAGACTCCTGACCCAGTTCCACTCCCAACAGTTCTACAGTCTATAGTAAGAAACCCCTGCCTTTATGGCTGGTCATTGCATGTCCTATTTTACCATAGCTCAGAACTAGATCCACCCCTGATAGTAGCTGCTTAATCACCAGAGGATTTTCATTTGTGCAGTAGTGGTACATGGTCAAAGTATGTCACCTATTTCACAATTTTGACAAATATTTAAGTGTCAGTTCAGGCTAAACTCATAAAATTGCTACCTATTGAATCTCTTGAATCAATTTTGTTTTTGTAATGCCAGTATTATTTACTTTACATGTAAACAGAAAATGAGAAAGCCAAGGCAGCTACTCGAATAATTAAGATAAATGGAGAAAAGGTAATAATTCACAATCCTGGACCAACAACAGGGACAAAGGTATGAGTAAGTTACAATGAATATTCCTAGTAATCTATAGGGCATGCTCATTTGCCTGCAATTTTGGTGCATACCTGTACATGTTCAGACTTGGTTTAGTGACATCATCAGTTGCTTGCCAGAATAAAATTACTAAAAGCTAATTTTAGGGGTTAGTCAGTTGACTGAAGTTAACAATGTCACATCTTGATGAACAAAATCATTGATGTTGTGGAAAATGGTTGATGTAACTATTAAAATGTATAGCAGAACGTCTAAATGGGTGGATACAGCTTTTTTGTGACTAGTTTAGTTATTTAAAGTCATTTAATGTGAACTGTTACTCCAAGAGAGCACAGCTGAACAAGTGGCCATTGCTTTGATGTAAGGCCGCCTTAGTTTGTACAATAATCTAGTTTTTTACAATCCCTTCATCTCAGATATTTTGATAACAAGATATTTGCAAATTGATTGTAAATACACCCTGTATGTATGTTTATAACTGTTGCTGGCTGCCAATGTTTGGAAGTACTGAAAGCTTTTGTTTATTAAATCTGATTGGCCAATTATAACCAAATTTGACTGTTTCACTCTAACAGCCTACAATTAAAACCAGCCAATCAAGTAGAGTTTTGACTAGTTCCCACACAAATCATGGTTTTCCTAAGAAAACAAGTAGTTTCCATAGACCTGGAGTAATACACACAGATCCCTACCATTTGAGATGCATTGTACTTTCATGATGAAACTGCAGTAACCAACAAACTAGTCTCTGGAAAGTAGTTGGTCACACCCCTGGGTCACATTGTAGTCATTGTAGAAACCAAAGTATTATTGTTACACAACTTAGTTTACTTAAAAATATAATAGCCAATCAAACAAGTTTAAATAAAGCCATAATGGAGCCATATCTTTAATAAAAATAAATTTTAATGACCAATGTTTTGTTACTTAACCAGTAACATAATCAGAGTAATTATTTACATCATCAGAGTAATCATTTCCTACTTCTGCCTTGTATTACATTACCTATGGCATTACTTATGCCATTTATTACAAACTAGGATCTCTGATCACATGGATATTTCAGCCTACACTGGAAAACCGCTCTCACACTCAACTTTATCTAATGTCCTTTCACACAAGGGGAAAACCAAACATGAAATCTCATTTGATGATTTCAAAATCTTATCCTCTGGCTCAACTCAGTTTGATGTTCACCTCTGAGAAAGCCTATTAATTTCTAAAATACAACCATCTCTTAATGCTAATATTAGATTCTTTTCCTTGGCACTTTTTTAACTTATTTTCTTGTCTTGACAACTCACACTCCTTCTACTAATTCATCTTGTCACTAATCCTTTGTGACATTCATTCATCACTATTTTTGTAACAGTTAGCTATTTAAGCCACTCAACCCCTGTAAATAATTACTCATGTTAGTCATTAAAAGTTTTCTTGTATGGTTCCATTATGGCTTTATTTAAACTTGTTTGCTGGGCTATTATATTTGTAGCTAAGCTTAGTTTACTGTTGAAGTAAAGTCTTGTGAACTGGTGTTAGAGTTCAATATCCTTTCAAAATTGATCTCATTGAAATTGTTGTGACCAAAGTCAACTTTTAACTTTTCTCAACTTTTTTTCTCAACTTTTCTCAGCATACAGTATGCCGAGAAGCTTGAGAAATGTACTGTATACATTTGCACATTTGTATTTACATAATTGCACCTGACCAACAAATTCCCTGCATGGAAATCAGCCATAACATTTTATGGATTTGCATAAACTTTGGTAGGTTAGCATAACATCTTACGACTGTAGCATAACATTATGTTACATGTCACAATGAAATTAACAATACAAAGCATATAGTACATGTAAATTTTTTACAGTACTGATCTAGGACTAAGTAATATCAAATCTTCATTATAATGCAGTATTTTCCACAAAGTATTCTCCCAAAAACTGGAAAATACTGCAATACAGTATGAGAGTCAGATTTCCAAAATTGACAAAGCTGTAGAGGACAATAGTGGTGACCAAATGCTTAATTGTATGCTAGAGTGAAAAAAAAAGAACTGTATCATATGTTGCTCATAAAAAACCAAGAACACCTGTCTTCTACTGTAGTACAGAATAAACTTATACTCATGCATATTCCTTTCTTAGGAGCATGTGTTCACCTTTGATCACAATTACTTTTGGGATGCTAAAAATGTAAGTACTGTACTTAGAGGGAGGTTAGAGATTATTAGATTACAATTGAAAATTATGGTGGTGAATTTATTATTTTACCATATTGCAGTAAGTTACAATTGTGTAAAGTTAATACCAACAGATCATAATTTATAGGGTAGCAGCTTCTTGAAAATAACCAAATACTGGTAGCTAAAAATACCAAGAAGCCAGTGTGACAAAAGCCAAAATGACAATGTAGATTGCTCAAATTTCAATTATTCACTTTAAGGTGATTTGGAGATCACTGTACAATAGATTTTGTAACCCTTTTACTGGTACGGCTGATTCCTTGACAAGTGAGATTGTCTGGCGCAGCACCCAGAGTAAAATCTAAATGTGCAAACTTGCACCTTAACTCCTTTGTGACTGAGGGACTCTCCCCTTGATGAGTAAAATCATCTGGCATTAGCCAGAATAAAATGCTGAAGTCTTATGGTTTGAAAACCAACCATGCAGTCACTAAGGATTTAATGAGTTAAGTTAATGATGTTAGTGCTACTCCGAGTGACGAACCATACCGGACAAGTAGAGAAAACTCTACTTGGCCCGGCAGGGATAAGCACTCACTCGGAGTAGCACTAACATCATTATTCTTCACCCGAGTTCATCTTCTACTCTAGCGAGTTAAGTTAAATTAGATTGGACAAAACAAGGTGCCATTCAACACAATAAATCACTGTTGCCATAAAAAATGTTTGAACAGAATACCTTTAAAGTTATTTTATAGCAGATTTGAATTCAGAATGTTCTGATAAATACATTTTAACATGCATTTATAGATATAGTTTTTAATTTGTCTCCTCTTACAATATTTAGTTTCTATGCATATGTACAAATCAACAAAATAATCAAGCCACCATGGAGAATCACATTTTGTATGGCTGCAAGTTGTAACTTGTCCTTGTTAAAAAATAAACTGAGTGAGCTAAAAGAAAACTGAAATCAGTCAAAATGTTATTCAGAAGGCAAAGAAAATAATGAGAACTACATGGATTTTTCCTCGTAATTTTTTCCTTTTTCCCTAATTTTTCAGTATCCAATGGAACAGTAAAGTTTGAACACCATACTTATGGTGCCTGATTTACTAATGGTGGCATTTTATTTTGTATTTAACTTTAACACCAAGGGCTTTTCCCTGTGAGGAGTAAATGGACTCATTTTACTGTAGCTAGAGTAAAATTGGCACCCTTGCCCCTTCATGGGTTAACCCTGAAAAGTCAAAAATATTTGGTTTAATTTCAGAACTTTTTAACCTTATTTTGTACCTCATGCTGTAAGATTGGAGAATTCTCAGAGAATATTCATGAGTAACAGAATTTGATAGAGCATTTGATGTCTTTGTCATTAACCAATTTATCTACTGGTACTTATGATATTTCTACTGTAATTCATTCAAAACCATTATATCCTGTTTGTTATTTTCAAGGAGCACATCTTTAAAGATATTGGGGAGCCTGCAGTTACTAATGCTGTCAATGGAATCAATTCCACTATAATAATATATGGGCAGGTACATCTACAGTATACATATACTTGATAATTATAATATATTTTCTACCACATGGAGATGTAATCCATGAAGTATACACTGTAGATTTCAGCTATGGAGATACCAGGTGGGAATTAAAGTCTGGTGATGAAAATTATTGCCCAGCAAATGATTTTTAGGAATGCCACAACAAACTTTACTGACGTTGTTTTTGTTATTATGGCATTCCTAAAAATCATTTGCTGGGCAATAATTTTCATTACTATAAAGTATAATAGTTAGGTTCACTTAGTTCAGTTTGTTTGTCATTGGAGCTGTTAAGTTTTTGTATTGTCTGCTGACTACCATATAGCTTTGCAGGCTATGCCAACCTTAAAATCAAGGTGACATCAAGCCTTGCTTTTGTTTCTTACTGTCAAATTGTTGCTTGTATTTGTTCACAAGGTGGACCAAATGCCCTTTTAATGGTAGGCAAATAGCTTAGATAACATATAATATAAGGTCTTCAACTGGTCTCTGAATTTCAAGGAACCATGGTGATCTGTTTTGTTTCAAACTTGTTTTAAGTTATCTCAACAGACATGAACAATTAAATTACTTTGATTACTTTGAGTTTTAATTGGCCTGATAATTTCATGAAATTGAAATTTTTGATTGGTTACGCTTGAAGACTGCACTCACAAAACTCAGTGTTGAGTATTCTCAGACAAATAGCACTTACTGGTCATTTGTACATCAAAGGGAGAAATTACTGTTTCTATACTTACATGTATGGTTCTATCACTTCCTCACAGCAATTAGAGCTGACAAACGTCATCAAACTTATACAAAATTTTCTGCTCTTTATGACAATATTTGGTTATATTTGTTATTTTATATACAGGAGTCTTTGATTTGACTAATACTATAATTACTTTTAGTGAAATGCATGGATACATGTGCTGCATGTACAGTAGTTCAGTTGCTGCAGGAGTGTCCAGTTATGGGACATACTGTATGTCATGGGATTTGAATGCCATTACCTAATACAAATTTAGGTTTCAACCATTCAGTTTACTATAAACTTACTGTCTTTTTTGCTAGAAATCATCTGGGAAGGATTTTACTATTGCTGGAAGTCATGATGAGCTTGGATTAGTTCCAATGGTAATTAATAGTTGTAGCATATTTAAGGGGAGCATGGCACCTTGGCCCTTCTCATGTACAGACCATGATGGACTGCCATTTGCGTGAGAGCTATAGTATACTCAGCAATTGTAGCTTAGTGGAAAATTGAGAGACATCGAATGTGAACTGATCTGAGGACAAGAAAATAAAAATTACAGAAGAATCCAAAACTTCTAAAAGTCAGGTGTACCTTTTGTTTTTAAATTGCAACTGTAAGAGATAATTATATTAATTTATTTTAACTCTAGAGAGTTGTTATAAAAAGACCCTTGGTCGGAGAATTCTGTCCTTTTCTCAGAAAATGTGATCCTCTCGCCTCCTATACAGTCATGTCTTGGGAAACTCTTAAAATGTGGTTTTCAAAGCTCTAAAAATTCAAAAATTTCCCACAGGAGCAAGCCCCAGGACATCTCACACTACCCCCATTGATGGAAGCCTAGACACGTCTGTGGTTGGACACCACCTTACCAAAATCCTGGCTACTCTGCTGTTAGTTAAAAAATTATACTGTAGTTCAATACTAATCTGGCACTGTTGCAGGGAGGTGTACTGTATACAAGGCAAATTACACTTCCTGCTTTCAGTTTCATTGATTGTACTGTAATATTAAAACTACATACCTGCTTATTTGTAGTTTATTGCTACAAAACAAGAAAGCCCCGAGACTCATAACATTTCTTACCACTAATTTCTCACAAAAGAACATCTATACGGCGTACACCTTCAAATAACGGAAAACGAGCACTCGCAGTGTTTTAGAACCTTAATAAAAACCTCTTCTTAGGGATAGGGCACTTTTCCGTATTCCGTCTTCCAATGCCTTCATGAAAAAGTTGATAACACACAATACAGTACGTATTACAGGTAAACAGATACTTATATGTAGATATCAGTAAGTCCAAGATTATCCTGTTCTACTTATTTTTGTATTTAAGTCTGTTCTTCATTCTATTAAGTAACGTCGAGAGCATCTATTCACTTTCAACGAAGAGAAAATGGCACATAAGAGCATCAAAGACTAGTTTACAATTACAAACTTTTAACACATTTTATTGTATGTTAACCCTTTATAAACATAACAAAGAATGGTCCTTTTTTGCCGTTTCATAACTAAAAAGATAACCCTCGGCTCTATACAGCGACCACTTCCACACGGCGGACACTTATAATGATTCCGTAATGTATCCGCTATAATCAGAGGTTCCACTGTACTTGTAAATTCCAAGATGACCCATGAGAATTAAAGATCGAAATAACTCCTTCGTAAGCAAATGAAGGGAAAAAACTAAGGACCATGAAGGATTTTTACCCAGAATGTATCAAACTTACCAATTGTAAGTTTTTAAAAAATATTTTATTCGTTGATGTTCCTTTCATTGGTCCCAATTTTGAACAATTTGAAAGCACACGTTCACCTTCTGGTAGCCATTTAAGAGGGTTTTTCGCTTTAGTTACAACTTCTGCAAAAAAAAAATTAATTTTTTTTGTGATTGTTTACTGGCTAAGATAAATACTCCATTCACGACTTTAGAGAATCGTCTAGGTCCGAGCATAATTCAGTACGTAGAGAACTTAAACATGAGTCTTTCAACATGCTGATGTTTTGATCCGTGAAGAAATACAGGGAAACATGGAATTCACATTTGTTGCAAGTGGACCCCGGATACCTTGATAATTTAGCATTGTATCGGCAAACGTTTGTACAGTATA
>JBAHVQ010225312.1:0-10730 GCA_036872915.1 Nanipora kamurai
TCGAATCCCTGCCGGGCCAAGTAGAGTTTTCTCTACTTGTCCGGTATGGTTCGTCACTCGGAGTAGCAATTACATCACGAAGCCGAGTGTTTTAGATCTAATAAAACATGTACTACAAGCTCGTTAAATGACTTTTAGAAGACCTCCCTTTATACACTAACTGACGAAGAAAGTTTGAAAATTAATGTTTTCTAAGCCGAGAAAGTTCGACGAGAAAGGTAAGTCTTATCACATTTAAAGAAAAGGTCCTGGTTATAATTTCCCTTTGTGTTCTCCTCGTGAATCATTAATGTGTTTATATTTATGAACTGATATATATTAATTAATACTTCGTGAAGAAATCATGAAAGAAATGGTTGCCTAATTAATAATATAGTGTAAGTGGAATGCAGAATCGTTCTGATTCATATAAATTTTATAAATATAAATACAGCAACAATAACCGGTAAACATGGTTATATACATGCATTTGAATTTTTAGAAAGATCAAATATTCATGTCCAAACTGTATGTGATTTACTACGGTTCGCCTTTGGCTGGCGAACCGTAGTAAATTACATTCAAAATTCCACACACTTCGGCCGTGTATATTGTTCCATGACGGAATTCTTATGGTTAAATTAACATGAAAAGCCATTTGTTTTTGCCTCAAGCGACTTCAACAGCACTAATACAGTACAGCAGTGTGTCATTTTTAGGGGAAACCCACATTGGATGTTTCTTGGGGGTCGATTCCCGACTCTTGTGGAAATTCTATATAAATAAATTACGATTTGGTCTTCCGGTTATAAGAGATCAGAAGTAGTAAAGATTCAAAGAGCGCACCTTTCTTGTACCGCATTTATTGTAATGATTTCCGCAGTTTGTTCCGTCGCAGTGTCTTCTCCCAACAATTGACTGCTATCTTGATTGTCTGTACCATCTGGCTGGTGCACCTCCACCATCTCATTGTCAGCTGATATGGTCACTATTTTTGGTGGTTCCCCAGTACCAAACAAACTAAACGCATCCTTGGCACGCATTGACGTCACAAAGTTGTACAGTGTACTGCCACGTCGAGATGACTGACCCACCTTGAAGTTAATAAACATGTTAGTGCACATCGTGGCTGATATTTAACTTTTATTTCAATTTTCCCAGAACAGTTTCAATGTATGTTACTCTCTCTTGTAGTATTCAATAATTATTATAGACTGGATCATTGGATGAGGCATTTCCAGGGCGTTAATTGGCTTCGAAGCCGTTAGATCTCAGCCATTATACCATTCCCTACATTTCGAGTGGAATTTTGACCATCATCCCTTTTTCTTTTCAAAATAGAATCAGTGAGATTTTGCAATGTTCAGTGGTTGTTTTTGATAAAACAATTATTGTACCAGTGCTTCTTGGATACGACATGTTTATTGCAAATTCACATAAAGTTAGCAAAACTTTTTGAATTCCCTCGGACCGTCATGAGTAAAATGTTAATTTATTGGTTATGTTGTTCCAAACGCCATCTTATTGAGCTAGGATTATAGATCTACGCTGAGGTGTTAAGGATTAAACATCTCAAATATTGAGGATCATATATATATATATATATATATATATGGGATCCTCAATATTTGAGATTATATATATATATATACATACATATATAATATATGATATTGATTATATAATATATAATAACAACTAATTAATAATGTATTATATAATATAATAATTGATAATTTATTATATAATATTATAATATATAATATTGATGATCTCAAATATTGAGGATCTCATATATATATATATATAATATATAATATTGATTATATAATATATAATAATAAGTAATTAATAATTTATTATATAATATAATAATAATAATTCATTATATAACATTATAATAATATATAATATTGATCATCTCATATATTGAGGATATGGATTACGGTTACAGTTTAAGGGAGGGTAAAACACTTCTGTCTGACGTGTTGAAAAGGGTTAAGAACCGTTTAGTAAATCGCTTACGACGGCTCTGATCGATTTTCTACAACTTCAGATTATGTCTTAATTCGCACCGAGGTTGGAGGAGACATTTTCGTACATAAATTGTATTTCATTTTTTCTCACCCAAATGCAAATTCCAACCTAAACTAATGATTCTGTCAATGTACAGAAGATTTTAATGGTTAAGTTCGGGATAAACCGAAATCTAATTTTTCAGCTTACATGAAACCTAAACAATGCGGCTCCCTGTATCAAAATCACGAATATTAATTCTTCCTTACCTCTTCCTTGTTCTCAGTACTTCTTCTTTTTTCTGTAAGAATAGAAGGAACATTCACTTCAATTTTGTTTTTATAAATAAAGGTAATGCATGCATAAATTTTGCACCAAATTTTAAAAGCCGAGTATTTGTACCTCTACTTTCACGTCTTGAATAACTTGCACGGTCTTCCTGTAACCTAAAAAATAATTATTGCTGTCAAAATTCCGTGCACATTGACTACCGCCGCATTGAAGACCTCAACGTGGCTTGACTCAATTGTCGGTTGAGCCACTTGTTTTTGTGTCTTATCCATTGTGTTTGTTGGCCTTCTAGTTGACGACTTCCCTACCAACAAATCTATTTACTATCAATCTGTCTTTCATCAGTGAGTTTACATGTCTAACCGTTTGCTTTCATGTTACTCGGTCTTTCAGTAGTCGGTCATGTATTTCTGCCTGTTTGCCAGCCTGTGTGTTTGCCTGTCTGTCTGTCTTGTCTGCCTGCCTGCCTGCCTTCCTGTCTGCCTGCCTACCTGCCTATCTGTCTGTCTGTTTTCTGTCTGTCTGCCTGTCTGTCTACCTGTCTACCTGCCTGTCTGCCTGCCTGTCCGTTTTCTGTCTGCCTACCTGTCTGCCTGCCTGTCTGCCTGCCTGCCTGTCTGTTTTCTGTCTGCCTGCCTGCCTGTCTGTCTGTCTGTCTGTCAGCTTGCCTGTCTGCTTGCCTGCCTGCCTGCCTGCCTGTCTGTCTGCCTTCCTTTCCTGTCCTACAGTCGACCTTTCTTTGCCTCCTTTGACGTCTTATTGTCGTCTTGTTGGTCTGCCTGCTCGTTTTCCCGACAGTTCAGTTTATTTATTCCATGTCCTAATCTAGCTCCCACTAAATGCAGTTACAGGAAGAAACAAACTCCGAACAATAATATCATCTTGATAACTCAAGATGTGAGCTAAGATCGATAGAATTACAATGAAATTGTGATATTTCGTCTTTATTTCAAAGACATCGTCAGACAGACTAATTACAAAAGCATTGTCACATACAAGCGGTGCGATGACCTCATTGCTGAAGAAGAAAACCTGTCGGATATCTATTTACGGGATGGGCGCTAATTAATCATTATCAAATTGATGAATAATTAATGAGAGCAGCAAGCAATCAAAACGGAGCATTCAAGTGACATGTATACCTTTGTAAATCTCAATAAAGATCAACAGTTGGACATGAGTGATCTTTATCAAAGTTAAGAATACTAATTAGCCTTATTAGCATTCTTTATCGAAGTTAAAAATACTAAAAAGCTTTATTCTTTTGTTCATCTGATAAGTAAGTTAAAATATTCGCGAGCCAAAGGCGAGCCGTTGTAAATGCCCATAAATGAGATCGGCCGCTCATATTTTACTATTAGTTAAAATGTCATAGCTGAACTGAGAAAGTGCGGTTACTCTCCAGTTACTGCGGGAGTAACCGCAAACGTAAATGCAGTAAATGTAGTTACTCCCGGTCATTATCAACATCTCCATTCCTTTTCAGTGTTT
Source organism: Nanipora kamurai (assembly GCA_036872915.1). Lineage (NCBI taxonomy): Eukaryota > Metazoa > Cnidaria > Anthozoa > Scleralcyonacea > Helioporidae > Nanipora > Nanipora kamurai. Next base: position 3,778 of record JBAHVQ010225312.1, read on the forward strand.
TACTACCCGTTTATTACAATGTCATACTTACTCCCTGGCACTTAAGCTTTCCGATAAGGTTTCAACGCGCCGTGAAAGATTTTCACCATAATTAATAAGAACATCAACACCAGACATCATGCGAGCTTCCTGCAATTTAACCAGCTCAGGTTAGAAAATATTTAAATCTAACTTGACAGACTGTTTGAAGCAATATACCATACACGGAAAGGAGTATTTCATCAGGATATCCAAACACCGAGAAGTTTACTTGTAAGTATTCCGTCATTATTATCATATCGCGACTTCCGCTTAGGCAGTACATATGATAAACCTGCAGCCTAGCTCACCATCTGAGTCGTAGTGGCTCAATGGTTAGAGCGTCTCACCGGTCATCAGAAGGTTGCGGGTTCGATTCTCGTCTAGGGCTCAGAAATCGTTTTTCTGAGTAAACGAGCTTGACGAACGTCCTCTGTTGTTCACCGAGAAGTTTGTTGAAAACCAAACTTCTCGGTGTTTACAAACTTCGAGGTGATTGGACATCTGATGAAATACGACTTTCGAATGTATGATATTGCATCTCGAAAGAGAGTCCATTCGCGCAAAAAATGTTTTCCCAGTGGAAAACGGCCCTGACAGAGTACATATAGCTCAATGGTAAGAGAATCTCAAAAGCCATCACAAGGTCATTAGTTGAATCACCATCAAAGCTGCCACAACTACGTCACGGTATCATTTATAATTCTGTAGCTTTTCTCAACACAGACTTCCGACCTGAACATTATTTTGACTCACATTAGACAATTACTAATGTGTATTTAGTTTAGGCAATTCGGAACTCAACGCCTTCATCATGCAAAGCTTACTTGTCGCTCACATTAATCCTTCTTCGAGTATTTACATTTCGTCTTTTCGATTTGAACTAGTTTGATTTGTTCATCATTTTGTGACCTCACGTCCCTCTGCTTCACTCTTCTCGCCTCCTATTATGGTATCACTTTGTTTTCGAACAAAAGAGCATCTCTGAGCCGACATCGTGTCAAATCATATCATTTATAAACAGTGAAGGAGATGTTCGAGCATCAGAATAGGGCCGCCGGATGGGAATCAAACCCGCGACCCTGCGAATCTAGCGCAGTGCTCAGTCAACTCAGCTACGAAGGCCCGGCTGGGTCTTAAAATATGTTATGTATTAACATAATTTCATGTAATCGAGTGCAAATGCTTAATATTCATCAAAATATATTACTTTGATATCAGGAATAGATTCACCAGGCGGGAAATGATTTATTTTTAACGCTGGACTCTTATATTTGTCACGATATTACTTTGATAATTGAAAGTAAAATCGAATTGAAAGCCTGTAATTGAAAGATAATCTATCATCATATATTTTCTTGAAGTATATTGTTGTGATGGTTTTACTGAAAGTTATCTTGCACTCACTAATTTTCCTGGCAAGTTCTACTTTTTCGGTTCATGTACCGATTGCTACAAATCAGATTTTGTTTGGTATCTAAAGGTATCTACATAGCTATGGTACTGGATGGTGGAAAATTAAAAAAGCAAGCTATACTTGTTGGTAGCAACCGAATTGGTGCGATTGGGTCGAAACTCGGCGAGAAGATTCTTTCAGTAGCCTGATCTGCTCGCACAACGAGTCCAGCGACTGTCTGAGAACCTGGAAACGAGAAAATGAAATAAAAAGGGAAACAACAGTCTAAATTATATGCGACTAGTAAAATATGACCAATTACATATCACAGACTAAATATAACTACACTTCCAAATCGTTGCCGAGTGTACTTAATTTCCCTGTGACTTATTAATGATCAATTATTACTTATTAATTATCAAGAAAGTCTTACAAAATATTGCTGATCAAATTGTCGAATGCTATGGACTCAAAAAAACTCTGAGCTTCAGGCGGGATTGGAAGCCGCAACCTACTGTATACTAGCCAGACACTAATCGTTGAGCCACAAGAATTCAGATGGCAGAGCAAGGTTAGTTACGGTATTTTATTAAACCTGGAGCAATCCTGTCGCCAATGAGTTGCTGGACTGCAAGACGTTAGGTGTCAGCAAATCTTTAGTCAGACGTTATTACTGGGTAATTTGTGTTTTGGGATTACAGTTTGATATTGTTAAAGCCTTCGAAAATCTTGCTGATCAAACTAGTGAATGCCATGGACTCAGAAAAATTCTGATCTGCTATCTCAAATTATAAATTACTAATTATCAATCATTAATCATTATTAGTTGAATTATTGACGAGTTCTAGAACGGTTGGTCAGTCGACAGAAATTGGCGGTGAATATACCATACCTGTTTGTTGCTCTTAGTGTTCACAGTCTTTTCCAAACCCTTGATGAAAAAGTAGTAGCAAGAGAATGTTAGCGAAGGCTGGGAATGAGAACAGAACATTAGATTTTAGGTTGAGAACACGAGGAAAATATTTTTTCAAATCCCACCTCGATTCCACAGGATAAACACTGTAAGCCTTTAGCAAGATTACTTTCTGCCGTATCTCGAGCACGTTCCTACATGAACAGGAATGAACTTCATTTTGAGAAAGAGTAACACTCGACATGTTAAATCCTTCCTGTTCATAAGGACCTATCCTTATTTTACTTTGGTTATCATCAAAGGGCAACTAGGTTTAATTTTGTCTTATCTGAAAGAACTCTTAAAATGTAAAAAGAACACCCTTCGGTTTTTCCATAATTCCGAGGCGTGTTGGTGGCACAGTGGTAGTGCACGTCTCTTTCACCTCTGTGACTAGAGTTCGATTCCGGTTCCATGCAGGCTTCTGATTAAAGTTACCTTGGTCACATGTGAGAAGAGCGTTGACAGGTTTGACTTTACCGAGCATTGTAGGTTTTCATGAGGGATGGCCATTACTGGACCTCTAGGGAAAACAGCGTAGTTTACCTGATAGGGTTATCCAGTATAAGTAAAGTATAAAACATAATCCGAAAATTAACATCTTGAAACTTGAGATACAAGTTTTTGCTTGTATTTTATACTTTACTTTTTCAAATTGTCGGCTGGTTATGGTTATTTATCCAGTATAAATAAAGGAACTTTACTTTACTTTACTTTACTAATTCACCGCGTTCTTGAGGGCACTGTTGCCGAATGGCAACATATTAATTTTATTCTGGCTAACACCAGACGATTTTACTCGTCAAGGGGAGACCTCCCGAAGACCTGCCCGGCAAAGGGTTAAAGAGACAACAACATTTTGACAAGAAAGGAAATATCATAATTATGGGGCGACATCACTTGAAACTAATTCACACTTGGTTAGGTCTTTGAAATTGAATAGCTTTGCATTAAAATAATGTAATTTTATTACAGCAACGTCTCTGTTTCCAAATCACAGTAATCACTCGCTTTTTTTGCAGTTCATTCGCGGGTATTTACTGTTCGCGACACTGAGTCCGACATGCTACCTCCACCATTTTATACATCACATAAAAGAAAATACTATACGTTGCTTTATGGGTAGGATAGGAATAATACTCTTTTGAGTAGAGGAGCTTCTCGTGGAATAATCTCCAAGATATAAGTCAATAAATGATCAAAATAATGACCCAACAAAATGGCAGGGCAGGTTATCTCATTTAATCACATATCAAACACACTGAACTATCTCAAGAACGAAATGAAATATGGAAAACTGTAGAAGGTGTTTCTTTCTTAGTGCATGCGATCTTTCAAATGAGACAAAATTAATTTTCCCTTCACAGGCATTTCAGATAAAGGGTATGAGCAACAAAAAATACAGTTTTTTGAGGATATTTATCAAAAATTATCGTCTATAATATCTTGTTCAGCAACAATAAAAGTTTTCATAGTTTACAGGACTTTAAAGTCGTCTGCCTAAGTCTCAGTCGGCCATCGTCAACAAAATTTTGGTGCTGACGTTACAAGCTGGGAGAAATGGCGTCCTTCGACATGGCGATATCTTGGCAATTTTTACCAAGGGACATCTGAACTGTTGAAGTTGTATTCTTAAGCACATTTAATAAACAGAAAGTTGTGAAAATATTTTGTTGCCTACATCCTTTAAACATTATTCACAAACGGCATCCAAAACATAATGTCATAAATAGAATGGCTCAATTGAGTGTGCTAAAATCGTCAGTAAAGATCGTTCGATCTAACAACAGCTCTTAAAACCAGAATACACGAATTGATTCCTTTTTAAAATTGAATGAGAACTATTATTTCTCAAATATGAAATTAGTAATCTGAAATATGTAATACCTGATTTATATGGGAAACGCCAAGTAAAATTTTTCCAAGAAAATATCTGCATAACTGAATATTTCTATGAAACAAATGATAAGCTGACCTGGTATTCCAATCTTTGCGATAAGGTATCCTTGTCCGTACGAAATGCGAACGATACACTTTTAAACAATTTCTGAGAAGCAAGGAAAGAACTGTTTTTAATTGACGGAGTAGAGTGTAAATTTGATACAATCCTATCACATTAACTCTATTTGGTCCGAGCCCCCAAATATCCGACTTGACAGAACATTTCAGGTGTAGACATTTGCAATTTTGATCTACTTCCTGTTCGAACTTCGACTCGAAATAAAGTCTTTTAAAATGTGCGTTAAAAATTGAGTCAAAATGTTGGACTTTTTTGGGCGTAGAATGTCACGGTTCGTTGCTAAGAAAAACAGCCAAGCATTCTGAACTCCGCCTGAGGGAAATATAAATGGAGAACATGGCATTACTGGACTGATTTAAGGTATTGACCTTATGGATGTAAGCGTGATTATCTTTAACCCTTTAGCGCCCGTTGTGAGACTTGAGTATTTTACTCTGGCTAACGCCAGACGATTTTACTCGTCAAGGGAAGACCCCTAGGCATTAAAGGGTTAAGGCACCGTTTACACTGAATGTGTCGTAGCCTAGTCACATTAAAGAGTTAAGAAAGTTACAACGCCGACGCCAGTAAACAGAGTATTTCAAATTTTACGGCCGTGTAGCAAACCACGCATTTTAAACTTAGGACGTCATTTTTCGTTGTGCTAAACTCTTCCTAGCAATTTCAGTTGTTCAATTAACGTTTTTCGTTAAATACAGCCCAACGTTCTAGCAGTCTTACGTGTCAGTGTTGTCGCGAAAATGAGGGAATGCTCTTCGAAATGTCTTGTGTGGAGCCAGGACGACACGAGAAATACCCAAGCGATCGCAAGTTATTCACTTCGTTGGTTTTGGATAACTACGATTTGTGTCAACGTAATGCTACTTTTTTAACTTTTCGAGGCAAGTATATAATGACCCCTAATATTAGCATGACACAATGGTTGGATGACAATAATAATAATAATAATTATAATAATAATTATAATAATAATAATAATTGATAATAATATTGATAATAGTTACTTACCTCCAGCTCCTTCTCATCAGTTGGAAGGCTATGTGAAAAGAACGAAATAACAAACGAGAGAATGAGAAACGGAAAACTAACTCAAATAAGTCTATGGAATATTCGACAATCTGAACGGCCACATCAATAGCCAATGGCTAATCCTCGCTGTTTAAATGAAACTTCTGGACCGGGTTGTTCGAAAGGCGATTACGTTAATCGAGGATTAGGGAAAACTTTGTGGATGAAATACTCCAAAGGCAGGAAAGGATTTTTAAAGTTTTCTGCTCAGATATCATTCAAATATAGAAAGGTTTTCTTCTAGAAAGTTTCAACTGAAATTACTAAGAACAACAGAGGACGTTCGTCAAGCTCGTTTACTCAGAAAAACGATTTCTGAGCCCTAGACCGGAATCGAACGCGCAACCTTCTGATGACCGGTGAGACGCTCTAACCATTGAGCCACTACGACTCAGATGGTGAGCTACACCTGAACCTGCAGCCTAGCTCACCATCTGAGTCGTAGTGGCTCAATGGTTACAGTGTCTCACTGGTCATCAGAAGGTTGCGGGTTCGATTCCCGTCTAGGGCTCAGAAATCGTTTTTCTGAGTAAACGAGCTTGACGAACGTCCTCTGTTCTTCTGATATTTACCAAGCTCCCACATAAGCAGGCTTTCTGCTCAGTGTTTAAGTATGAAATTACTAAACAGAACATGCCGAACAAAAGAGTCGATTAAATTTTAACCCAGGTTAGTGGTAATCGTCCTTTGAACAACCGGGCCAAGGTTATCTGAACTTGTCCTGTATTTCACTCTATATGGATGCTGGGAACGCATGCGATCTTGTCGAATCGTTATTCTGTCACGACAACACCCTCCGCGTCACTACAAATGTGAAATGCTTGGATGTTTGCTTCGGTGACTTTTTTTTAAACTTCGTAATTGACGCCAACAGTGTAAGCGCAACAACGTATATAATTTCTAAAATTTTCCGTAAGACAGGATTTTTTAAAATCCACCAAGTTTATCACAAAAAATCTACCTTGACAACCTACCCTGACATTTTGACATTTTTATCATTTGTGAAATATCTAACCTCCGACCAATTTTCAGAAAAATTCACCGAAGAAATCGGAAGATAGTGTGTCTCGAATGTAATAATCGTGAAAACATGCCGATGTTCCGGCGTTATTATTACTATCTTAACAATCGGAAATCGCGCAATTCGACAAATATCTCATGTTTATCATGCTTCCTCTACAGTTAGACACACTTTGTACCAAACGTACAATCATTTTAATTTTTAAAGATAGAAATGCCCACCAATGTTGACCGTGCTAATTACATTCTGTAAACATAGAACCTCTGGGGAGCCACAGGAGATTTCTAACTGGACGGAAATTTCAAAAATATGATGTAAAAGTTGAGTGCTGTGTCCGCAGTTTTGAGTGATTTGTAGAAAACCAAAACAGTTCGTAAACTGCCGAAACTTAGGTGTAGAATTAAAGGAAGAAACAAACTCCGAACAATAGTGTCATCTTGATAACTCAAGATATGAGCTAAAATCAAGAGAGTTACAA
>JBAHVQ010225323.1:0-10730 GCA_036872915.1 Nanipora kamurai
TCTCACACTCCCGGCTGGTGACTCATAGAATCCAAATCAAACTTCAACTTACAGGTAAGTCTCGTTTAATTTTCAATCAAATTGCAAGGCTTTTATCTAGCTTGCGACTAATGTAAGTTTGTTCAAATTTCACGTCAAATTTGATGTCTTTAAGAGCCATTCTCACACATATTATGTTGAGGAATACTCAAAGAAAATCAGGGCAAGGTACTAATGACCTTTTTAAGTACATAATTTTGCCGTAAATAAGGTAGGAACTAGCAAAAGTGCAGAACGTGCGGCAGCTTGTGCCGACGTATGTTAACTGGTGGTATGGCAAGTCGTTACAAATTAACTTGCGGTAACTTTCGTTCTCGTTTAATAAGGGTTTAAGAGTAGAAATTAGCCATCGTGCACTTAAGTTACATATTAACGAGCTTCCAGTCCCTGTGGGCTCGATAGCTCAACAAGTAGAGCTGTGGATCGCATTTTCGAAGGTGCGAGTTCAAATCCCGGCAGTTTAGGGTAACTGTGAATTTGTCGTTTCATATTACCCTGAGGATGATTCTGAAATAGGTATGTACTTGTATTGTGTATTTCAAAATTGTTTAGAAAAGATTTTATTGGGTATAGAACATAGACGTTGAGTTTTGTTATTTTCAGGGGACGCCGAAACTCAAGGCCCTATGTGTCTGACCTCAATATTGGTAACTTTTTAGAGGTTCCATGGAAATTAGGTGGTTCTTTTGTTGCAGAATTAGAGAACATGTATGTAGAAAAACATATAGAAATCAAATGTATGGCTTTCGTCGCTCGCTCAAGTAAATTTTAACGCTCATGTCGCTTGCTTCCGGTGTAGATGTTCACATATTATTTACTTATCCCGCAACAACTCGCTCACGTCCAATGTAGTAGACACTGCTAGCGCTCAAATTTTTTCATTGCATCGGGGTTATTTAAAAAGGGACAGTTTAAGGGATTCCTGATGAAAGGTGACAAGGGTCTGTCAGATAAGATTTGATAAAGTCGGCATTCACTGACCCAAGCTTTAGCATTGTGATGCATGACTGCGCACAGCTATGGGGCGCCAAGTGTCCATTTATTATTTAGCATTAATCTTGTCGTTTCTTCCCTGATTTGTTTGGTTATATCAAATAACCAAATTGGCTGTCATATTATGAGTTGGTTATATCAAATAACCAAATCAATGCAAAATGGTTATGTCAAATAACCACTTCTTCTGCCATGACTTAATGGGACCAATTTAGCAGGATTTGGTTATTTCAAATAACCACTTTTCGACACGCATCTTAATAGGGTTATATCAAATAACCAACCTTCTTGCGATGATTTAATTTGGTAATATCAAATAACCAATTTTCTTGCCTTGATTTAATTTGGTTATATCAAATAATGAAACCAATATATTTCTGAACACCCGGCACGCCAAATGACGTAATAACACATGCGGTGCACACTGATCAGCGGTGTAAGTTGTCACGGGACTTGTTGCCACTTTCCGATCATACAGTCTTTGAGTTTCGTTTAACCACGGTTAATAGAATCCCCTTCTATTAACCGTGGTCCGTCCATAAGTCGCCAACAAACCAGGATGTTGTTCTCGCCGGATTTTCACTTTCCAGCGGTGACTGACTGATGTTTTTGATCTAAAACTACCCATAAGCATGTCCCAGGTGTTGACAATTGTATAAACAGCTAATATATCGGTAAATTTTCAAAACAAATTCTTCTTATGCTACAATTCTTCATTGTCATATTCCAAATGGGCAGAAAGCCGCCAGTTGAGAGCTCGTGTTTTGACGGGTTCTTCAGAGTTCTTCATAGACGATGTTCAACTTTAATGAACTTAATATGCTTCAGAAGAACGTAGCAAAAAGTGGAATCACCCGGTTTTTTCAGAAAAGAAAGAAAAGCGATCTGGTGTTAAACGAAGCTATTAAAAGTCTGTTTGCGTCCAAAAATTGCGATTTCGGGATCACCGATCGCATCGGGACTTTAGTTGCACTGCGTGTGGAGTCTGGGTACTAGATTGCCATTGGTCAAAAATCAAAATGGCTTCAGCGAAACGTGGCTGTGGTTAACTACTCTACTACTAGTAGCAGTTAACCTAAATGTCACCTATAAATAGATTTGATAACGAAATCAGACATTTTATTAAATCTCCAGGTTTCTTTTAGTCCATCTCCAGGTTTTGTACTCTCAGGGGTTGGCAGGTGTGCTAAGAGTCAAGTTTAAAAACTGTAAGACGGTAAGACCAGTCCTTGTTTTCAACTTGTTAGACCTTTGTTTTGTTGATGAACAAAAAAATTATTTCAATATCTTATCTCCCTGTTTTTCCTACTTTCTCCCTATTTTTACAGTCATAAACTTTGGAACCTATTTTGGAACCCTTGGGGTTGGCAGGTCCGCATGGAGCTGGCATATAACAGGAATTCGTTTTGAAAATGTACCGATATATTAGCTGTTTATGCAATTGTCACTACTTGGGACATGCTTATGAATAGTTTTGATCGAAAACATTACTGCTGGAAAGTGAAAATCTGGCGAGGACAACATCTTGGTTTGTTGGCGACTTATGGACGGACCACGGTTAATAGAAAGGGATTCTATTAACCGTAACGTTAAACGAAACTCGAAGACTATATGATCCGAAAGTGGCAACAAGTCCCGTGACAACTTACACCGCTGATCAGTGGTCACCGCGTGTGTCATTACGTCATTTGGCGTGCCGAGTGTTCAGATATATATTGTTTTCATTATTTGATATAACCCTATTAAGATGCGTGTCGAAAAGTGATTATTTGAAATAACCAAATCCTGCTAAATTGGTCCCATTAAATCATGGCAGAAGGCGTAGTTATTTGATATAACCATTTTGCATTGATTTGGTTATTTGATATAACCAACTCATAATATGACAGCCAATTTGGTTATTTGATATAACCAAACAAATCAGGGAAGAAACGACAAGATTAATGCTAAATAATAAATGAACACTTGGCGACCCATACACAGCAAGCCTTTGATTGGCAATAAGTCGACCACTTTTGTATTGCCACTGTCGGGCAACCAGGGACGAAATCACGAGATGAGCTGCGAGTGGTCGACTTGTTTCACTGGCAGGAATTTAAATCTGATTAGCTATTCTAAATAGCGAACGTGATTAGCATACGTCACTTCGTCACAATAAGGTCATTTCAATGTGTACTTATTGGCGAGATTGATGACACACCCCTAATTACACCGTGGTCCAAAAATCCACCGGTAAATTTGGCGTATTGCAAGTGCAAAAATACGGTGGCTCTGAAGGGATATGATTCGCTCTCCTTTTCTGTTTCTTCGTGTTGCTCTGTTTTTTGTTCAGTGCCGCAATATTTTTCGCAAAGATGCGTCGTTTTCCCCCGCTTTTTAAGTCATGTTTGTAATAGCGGACCAGACCAAAGCAACAGACGGGAGCTTCACTGGCTTTTGATGGCGACAGTGTTCTTTCCATATTTCAACGAATATGAGAACAACGGACCAGATAAAGGAGGAACCTACATCTGAAGTTGATCTGAAGCTGTCGCGTATACCATGAGCGTTCTCAATAAATGCTGTCGAAAACTGTCAGCTTGTTTGCTTTTTTTTTTTTTTAACCAGTGAGGGAAAACTCGTCTAGACAGAATGTGATAAGTGCCAAGTCTGTCGAGTTGTATTCGTGAAATGTGCCTGGTGAAAAAATAATGTTCGTTTAAAACATATTAGAAAATGTGTCTTCATCTCCGAAAGTGCCAAGATTTCAGGCGCACTAAACCCAATAATGAAGTATCTTTCAACTATTTCGTCTCGTGTAAATCCTTCACTTTGAATTACCGAGAGCAACAGAGCACACTAAGTTCATAAAAACTGTTCCAATGTACACCATTTTAAATTCCATAACCGTCATAATTAATGTTGATAAAACACACGTAAATTTTAAATTTAGTAAATATTAAACAAAATGGCAGCGGGTTAGATGAAAACATCAGTGGTAAAGAAAAACAGGAAAAAAAGCGGCGCCGAGCACAAATACAAACAACATTGTAAACGCGGCATATATTGAAAATTTCATTTTGAGATCTCAAATGCTAATACAAATCAAATAACTTAAGAAATCATGCCATGGAGAGGTTTTTTCGTATATAAGACCTGAGACGAGAAGTTTTATTTGCTTCATCAGAATTCCGAAAGTGGCATTCAAGGCACAAACATTCCTAAATTTTCTCGATTAGCGTGGCCCCAGATCCCTGTGGGAACCAGTTCGCTTAAGGTTCTAGTTCCCCCCTCTGCAAACAAAATCCTGAATACGCTGTTCAAGATTACGGTTTTGAACCCCGTTCGCATTTGTCACCCATGTTGTTCCTTGATTATCCTATAAAGCTCCATTTGTTTAGGCTCAGATAGGCCTGATAGGCCGTACAACATCTTCAGTAGACATTTGCACATTATTCTTTTTTTTCTTGTTAAAATGCTAATGCTTAAATTTCCCACTAAAATGCTCGTACAAGGTTGCTGAGATGCTTAAAAATGCTCAAGTACTAATTGCAAAAGAACAAAGAATTTTTTATTTGCTTGTTTCTCAACCCTGACTTGGACTCAGTACGATTAAAGTCCGTGAGAATTTACGTGTTGCCAAATGAGGCCATGTATCTCTCGAGAAAGACTGGGAAGGATATTAACGGTAAATATGCCAATTATTACTATGCAAGAACAATAATAACCTTCTGTTTATAAATAATTAATGAATTAATATTTACTTAAGGAATTTCCACGCCAGATCGCTAGCGTTATTCTCTATGCTTTTTCCTTGCTAAAATACTTAAAATACTCCTAGCATAATGTGCAAAATCCTAATCTTCAGAGTGATGACTCGATTTCAAGTTCTTGTTTATCCAATTCCGAACTTCTTTTTAGAGAAAGTCTTCTTACTTGCCGTAGGACATGGCAAAATAGCACAAGGGCTTAGTTTTCGTATCGTTCTGTTTCTTATCAGGAATTCTGTCCCAATAAAAGTGGATGCATCCATGCCCCACCGTAACTGGGTTACCGTTGGAGAAATAATTCGGTTAATCCAAACGTGTGTGGCTTCTTACGCTGATCATATCGTTAAACGATGGCACATGAAGCTCTGTAAAGATCTTACGCTTGCCCCTTGCGCAAATCCTAGTAGCTGCTTCACGAAAAAGAAAGCCCATGACCTTTGTCACTCTTGCAAAAGATGGCATCAGGAACTCGCATTATCGCACCGAAATACTTATAAATCTAAAATCAAATGGCGCCAAAACTGCGATACATCAAAGTGGCCTGTTGATGCATGGGAGGTAGCAAAGTTCTTTATGCCTCCCCTTGGAGACAGCAAGAACACTGTCAAAGATGCACCATCTACTGATTTAGCGTCTCTTCTGAACGTAATCGAGTGGATGGAAAACGTGGCATTTAGAGGAGACAGACGTGTTGACTTAAACCTTGTTAAGGATCTGCGTTCGGAAGTCAGAAATGCATGGGCACATTCTCCAAATCATGAAACGACAGATGAGAAGTTAAAGAATGCTTTTGAGATTGCCACAAAGTTTCTTGCGGACCTTAAAGAAGTTTTTGGTGGTGAAGAGATCGAGAAATGTTTGGAAGAAATTAAATTATTACAAGATAATGGACTAACCAATGTTAGAGAAACTGAGGAAAAACAAGTTCTGTTGCTCGCCAAAGAATTATGGGCAGAATACAACCAGACGAGTGAAGAAATAAAGAATCTAAAGCAAGATAGAAACTCCGACAAAGAAAAGCTAATGAAACTGGAAAGTTTTAGGGAAGAATGTTCCGCATGGATGGAAAATTTTCAGAGATGGAAAGATAGCTTACAAGATGATATGAATAAAAATAAACTGTCAAAGACAAGCAAGCTAGAAAGTCGCATTCCCGAGCAATTGGCGAAATTTACTGGTCGTGACAATGAAGTTCAAGAAATTATTTCTTTCCTGGTGGAGAGAAAGTGTGGAGTTGTGTCTATTGTAGGTGGGCCTGGTTTTGGCAAAACTTCCATAGCTGTCAAAGTTTGTCGTCTCCTGAATGAGAAGCATGACATTCCTGTCGTGTTTTCGTACTTGTTAAATGCGTCAACCGTGGACGAAGTTATTCAACGTCTTTGTCTTGATGTTGGCGTTCATCCTGAGGAAGATCCCAAGTCGTCCTTGACGTTTTGGTTGAGAAATATCAAGGCGAAAGTTGTCCTTGTTATGGACAATATCGAGCAGCTGCTTGAAGCCAAAGTAAAACCTGAGTTTTATAATATACTTCGGTGTCTTCGCAAGGATTCGGGCCAGAGATTACAAATTTTAACAACTTCAAGAACTACTCTTCATGTTTCTGACCTGAACACCGAACGCTGTTTTGTTAAAGAAATGGACTCGGAATCCAGTGTGGAACTGTTGAAGAAGTACTGTCCTGAAAAGGAGCTTGAGAAACAATATTTAATTAAAATGGCCGATCTTTGTGGTCACGTCCCACTTGCCCTGCACCTTTTGGGCTACCGTCTTAAGAAGTCAGAAGATCTAGCAAGTTTGATTGAGTGGCTTAAGGATACGCCAATGGAGGTGCTTCAAACTCCAGATGAAAAAGTTAGAAATACAATTGAAAAGTCGTTTGAGATATTGAATGATGAAGAAAAAAGGCATTTTGTTCGTTTATCGGTGTTTGGTGGAGATTTCAACGGTAAAACCGCTCAACATGTGATCGCACTGAATCAGATTAAGACCGAGAATATCCTGGATGCATTTGAAGGGAGGAGCCTTCTACAGCGAAGTGGTGGAAACTATTCCATTCATCTTCTCATTAGAAACTTTCTCGTCGACCAAAAGGAACTCGTAAATGATAGGCGACTGGCCCAAGAATTAATGGTAAAGCACTACTTAACGCAATGTCATCGCTTAACCCAGATGTATTGGTCGAAAGGAGGCTTTAACGAGGCCAGAAAGGCGTTGAAGGAAGATTCTCATAATGTTGAGAGAGTTCTGAAGATCTGTGAAGAAGCCTCAAACGCAGCGACCTACAACCAAACTATCGTTGACACTCTTATCACTAGCGATATTTACCACAAGTTTTCGTCACGATACTTTTACAATTTTATCCGACACCTTTTATCGCCGACTACGGTAGGCAATTTTCTGGAGTGTTGTGCAAAATTGGCAAAAAATCGGAAGGATGCCAACGCAGAAATAAACTTTCAATGTCTATTGGCAGATGAGAAGGGTAGAATGTCAGAATGGAAATCCAACGAGTACTTAAGTACTATGGAATCTTTAAAAAATAACTTTGATGAAAGTGGAAAGAAATTACCGTTGAGTGTTCAAATAAAAGGCGATTTCTATTATTATTATGGTCGGTACCGAGCTAACCAGAATAGAACTGATTCAGGAAACGATCTACTCTGGGAAGCAAAATGCTACATTCAGAAATCCTTGCAACTTCGACAACGTCCTAGAAATAGTCCTTTTAAAGCGCTCGACGAAGTTGTTACCCTTCAGTTTCTGGGACAGCTGAACAAAATGTTAAACGAGAAAGAATTAGCCGAAGAAAAATTAAAGAGTGCCGTAGAGATATCCAAAAAATACCTAGGCGATCACGAATTAACCTCCACTGCATATAAAAAACTTGGCGATTTGTATATGAAATGGATAAAGAACGAAGAGGCTCTAAAATGCTACGACGTAGCAAGTGAAATTCTTGAACGGTTGGGATTGGACAATCCTAGTATTTCGTCTTTCCGCCTATTGAAGAATCGCGGTTTATGTCTCCTCCGCCAGAACCGAACTGCAGAAGCAATAAAAGACTTGAAAGAGGCGCGTGATTTGGTCGAGAAACTTCCACAGCGTGATATGAGTGGTGAAGAACAAGTGTACACTTTATTAGCAACAGCCCTGGACAAACTTGAAGTCAATCGCCACGAAGCTGCAGAGTTCGCACAGAAGGCCCTGGATATAAATGATCCGCATCTTGGTAAAAATCGTAAAAAGAAGTTGATCGCTATTGTGAATAAAACAAAGGAGAACAGCTTAGAATAGTTTTGTATCACCCTACGATTCATATCTCGGTGGTCTTACTGTATTCTTATCAAACTGAATTTTTTAAAGTTTTCTTATTGTATTGACTTACAAACAATTCTCAGAGTAATTAATTGAATTTATTGAGGTGACTGAGAATGCAAATTTGAGACATGTACATAAATACTTTGGAAGAAGAATAGAACTGAATGTTCCAAAAATTTGATGAAAGTCCAGTTCGTTGCTATGGCAACAGTGGCGTTCCAAAATGGCTGCCATTTACCGTTCAATCTAATTTATTATTAAAAAAACTTTGGTGAGCCCCATTTTTTAAAAACGTTCCTTTTGGGATGGGTAATTAATATGACAATTTTAAAAAACTTCTGTAGATTTTATTTTTCTAAAAGCGAAAAAATCAGTTTTTTAATTACATTTAGCTTTAGTCTTCTTCCAAAGTGTTCATGCACATGTTTTCGGTCACAAATTTGCAGTCCACTTTTGCAGCTACCTTAAATATAAAAATTATGAGAATATGCCGGAGTTCCTACACTATTACTATCATGGTAACGACAGAAAAATGCATAGTTTGATGAATATTTCATATTTATGATACTTCTTTTACAGTTACATACACTCTTCAACGAACTTACACTTATTTTAGAAATGGAAATACCCATAAGTGAAGAAAGTGACAATTGTAACCTGTAAAACAGAAACTGTTGAGAACTGTTCCAAAAAGTTTGAGTGCTCTGCGGCACCCGCATCTGATAAACGCCATCATTATAGATAGATAGAGCTACGGCTGACTACATAAAGCATGTTTTAGATTTAGAATGTGACTGTAGAGTTTCATTGCTGGTCCCAATTTCAAGTTCATCCACTGGATAAGTAAGTCTTGGTTTAATAACGTTAGAGCCTTTCCGTCAATTTCCTAAACAAGTTAATAAAAACCAAGTGTGTTTAACCAAATCAAGACTACACGTTGTTCATATCTCATGTTGGACCGAGCCCGCTAAGACTAGACACTTGCAAGGCTGCCACAGTCTTTTGGGATTAATAGGCAAAAGTAATATTGTCAGTCTGTTCTCACAACTGACACTTTTGAATATACGTATATCAGTAAGACTTTAAAATTGTAAGCAAAGGTTGGGAACAGCTTGTTAAATAAGTACAACCTATTATAAATAGCTGAAACAAAGGTGCAGCTTTGACAAAATTGATACAAACCTTGGGGAATCACAGATTGAGCAAGAAAATAAACCCGACCGGAGATGCGTACGTAGTTTTGATAGAGGGGATGGAATGGGATAGGATGGTATGAAATAGGACAGGTTTGCGATATTAATAGTACAACAATGTACCATATTTAGTTACACAATGCGAAAGGCTTGGAAAGGGATGCGAACTGCGTGACGAAAATATTCCCTGTCAAAGTGTCAATTTAAACCATAGATTTTGATAAATGTTTTAAAATAGCAGAAATAGTGGTTACACAATATAAAGAATTTCTCCACAAATAAAACTTACTCAACAGCGAAAACCTTGGCGGACACTTAGTCCGGGCTCCCACTTTTCACCAGTCCTGAGTTCACAGTTCATTGCAATGTCAATGATCTGTTGTTCTATTCAAACCCTAAGTATTTAGCTGGTTTATTAAACGCCGTTGCCTTACTATATTGCTCATTTTCCCTATTATTCAATTTGATTCGAAGGGGATTGACTGGGTACAATAGGATTAAATTGAATGAGTGGATCCGGACGGAAGAGAGCAAAAAAGATCACGTACTTGATCAATAAAGGTGTCGGCGTGTTCTGAACAGTCGGTTGCTCGGACAAACTTCGCCACATCTTCGGCCGTCCATTTCGTTAGCTCCTTGTCACAAATATCTTTTACATTAACACATTGTTCCAATCCCAGCTCCGTAGAAGCCATGTTTATCTCTCTGGGAACGTATATAGCCCCAGTCGGAAAGCATCGGGTGGTATCTGAAGCGCTACTTGGCGAACAAACCCGATTCGATATCTCCGGGCGGACCGTAGTGCAAGGAACAACGCAAACATTAGGAGCAGGACGCGAATTAGAAAGGTGATGTCCAGTCGAAAGTGAGTCAGGAGCTGTTGGCTTGATTAAAGTTTTATTTAATGAACTTCCTGCAAAGTTTGAAGTTGGAGAGCTTTGCTTTAACAGTAAATTGGGAGTAGAGAGTGTCGTAATGCTGCTGGCATCAACTCGAGTCGCCTGATGATGTAGTCGAGGGGTGATAGTTGAAACGGCAAGTGTTGTCCGGCTGGCGGTTCTTGTGTCCGTGGAGATATTGGCCGTTATTGGAGCATTTATAGTCGTTTTCGCACAGGACGTTGAAAAGCAAGCTCCTGGTTTTGATTGTGTTGCGCTGCTGTTTCCTTGCTGGAGGGAATAACAACTTCCTATTTTGGGAAAACTTTCCGTTTCTTTCGGTGAACCAACTACAAAACACAATGAGATCAAGACTCACGCTTCTGAAAATTATTTGCTTAAAAGAATATGAGGTGTTTTCCCTAGAATTAAGCATGCATTGTACAGAGGTGCAGGGAAAACAATACACTAGTTATTAATTGCTTAAGGTGGTTGTACACAAAACAGTGGAAGAAAATTTTCGATTTTTTAAATTTCTGAAAGTGCTCAAAAATGAATCT
>JBAHVQ010225354.1:0-10725 GCA_036872915.1 Nanipora kamurai
TGTCGATTACTTGTAAATAGGCCAGTGCTCGAACCTTCGAAGACTTTTCGTTTATATTTTTTGTTTTTAAGTTATAAAGTAAAATTTGTTTGCACATATTTTAAATAAATGGATAAAAGTCTATTACATTTAGTTACCTTACTTGTGTTAATGCCTGATCTTCAATCCCGATAGATTTTCATGGTGAGAAATTTTGAAATCAAATATTCAAAGGAAGTCTTTCCTGGTTTGCGTAATACCTGGACAAGGCAAACGCCTCGTCTTGAAAGTGATGAAACAGCTCAACAATGACACATGCGCAGTTTTGTGTATATCAGACTTTTCCAACAAGTATTTTAAGACATTTCGAAATGTATCTCTCAACCTGTCCTTTTTAAAGGATAGGATAGGGAAGAGGAAAGTCTGAGGTTATGGACACACCTCAGAGTCACATCCGCCACTAATAATCCCGTCAGTACATCAGCTATCATGATAACTCGCACGTGTTTACTTTTCCGTGTGCGACGATTACCCAAGTCACCAGCGGACGAGCTCCCCGTGGGGGTGCTGCTTCTGGTAGTTTCATAACCAGAGTAAAAACGCAATGATTGGAAAAGGAAATTGTGCAATACTTAATTTTAAAAATTCCTTTGATGTTTGAGCTTAATGTAAGCAGCATTCTCAAATCTTGATCCTAAGTCAGCATTTATGTTTGCGCTTTACCGGCTAAACTTGGGGGATGTCCACATTTTTGTCACCGCGCGTACCACGCAAGTGCGATGAAAGGAAGCTACGTCATGCTGAAGAAGCAGCCAATATCATTTGTTTTCTTCTTGATGGAAGCTTGAGAGGTACAGCAGGTCATTAAAGAAGAAATAAGTGTCCTGTCGATAAGAAACAAAACTTGGTGTGTCTCAGTGACCATGGATGTAACAAGTGTAGTAGACACACAATCAAGACATATTTATCATCGCCGAAATTTTCTCATTTTTCTCTTCTTGATTCAGACTTTGACACGGTTTTCTGATTCGTTCACAATTATTCGTGGGAAGCAAGATCAATTTGTATCTTCTAGTTCATCAAACGTTTCGGGTGGCTCTACTAGTTGTGAAAACAACCGTGCAACATATTGCATCTGTGATCCTGGTCAAGGCACCTTGATATGGGAAAATGAAACTGGCGAAAGGCAATGCCTTCCAGATTCCGAGATAATTGAACTGTCGACAGGTCAGTAAATGTTATTCACTTATACAACCATTACCACGAGACTGTAATGTTATTTTAGAACTGAATTGCAGTAATTAAGTCATTGCGTTTAAAACTGCAACAATACTCATCAAAAGGTTATGGCAAACTAGATTTCCGCGGTCAGTTAAAGGCCAAAGCTACTTCAAATTATTTTTGAGTCCACGAATTTGTAAAATGGTCACGATATCGTACTAATGAAAAATGTGGTCGCTCATTTGCCGCAAGTGATCATCATTTGTCCCTTAATTAAGACTTGAACACAGTGAACCACTTTCGATTTTATAGCTTTCAACTTTGCTCACAATGAGAGCCCAGTTTTTATTCTAGCTTATCGGTATTCACCTATAGTCAACATCTAGTAGTTTGTACTTTGATCCTTGCTTAGAAGTTTAGTTTGAAAAGGTCTAGCAAGCTTCATAAACCTACCGTTTGAAAAGTTTAACTAGTTTAGGAAAATCCTTTTACGGTAAAGTGTAATACAAGCTACTCGTGAACAGCGTAATACGAGCTCTTCTAGATTGTTCCAATATCACCGAGTACATTCCACATTATACAGCCAACCTAGTAAATATAACAAGTACTGAGAAAAGCTTTAACAAACGGCCGCTTTTAGAGATATGAACCTATCTGTCAGTTTTGGTAATACATTAGTCTCTTAACTAAATATCAGATGTCATAAACCTGAAGTGTGAGCTATGTTTTGTCAGTTTTGAGAGTTTGGCATGCGCGTGGTACACTATACTGAACCTTATTGGTGGTTGGCCGGTCTCACTGATCTTCATGTGCAAGATTGCGAGTTCGACCTTTATACATGGAATGTCATCAATGTTTTATCTAGTGTGATAGGCTGCAGAAAGTGCTGGCTGAACGCTAATAATCTTCTAATCTCCTGCTTTAATAAAACGTTCTTTATGTTGAAATATTAAAATATTTAAAGCTCCAAATATTCGCTGCTAAAACGAAAGACTTCACCTGTGCATAGCATACTAATAAACCAAAGGAAAAGCTTGATATGGACATACCAATTTCAATTCTGTTGTGATGACAAGTTAGTGATGTGTAGATATTTAAATTTGGAGGTTATAGTTCTTACTTTTTGCGTGTTAATCCAGTTTGCTGTATCCTGAATTATTTTTCTAAGTAAGGCTTTTAAGAAAAGAAAGAGCTTTGCTCCTTAAGTATCACTTGATGACGTGTGCACTTGGGCATTGATCCAAAAACATTGGCTGTGTAAATTATAAACAGTTTCTGGTAGGTCTGTTGAGCTTCCGGGTAATTTTTTTTCTGTTGCAAAACATCAGAAACACGAACTTGTTATTATCGTCCTCAAATGTCAATGCCGATGTCCGTGTTAAATTCATTATACCTTGAAGCATGTTTGACGCGTCTAATTCCGTACTTAACACTAACAAAGACCAAACCTAATGGAAATGGGCAAACTTAATGCTTGAAATTCCGACAGTGCATGATTAAACCCATAACGTTCAGCATGTCTTCACAGCGGTAACTTGCGATGGTGTATTAAAACATACGAGAATATTTAAAATTAATAGCCCTAAACCACGAAAACAGATTGTTTTAATGTTTGTTTACTGTACACCAGTGACGTCAGATTTCCAAATATGGGTAAAAGAATGTAACAAGAATTGTAGCACACCGCGCAGCAAAAATCAGTGGCACGCACTTCATTCATCTTAAGTTAAGAAAAAAACCTTTTAGATATTACTAGATCATTTAAAGTTGTGTATTATAGCAAATAACTTACTAGACGCAAAACTGTCTAACTGCTGATCAACTATTTTGAGTTCGTTTTCAACCTCGTCAAAAAGTCGTAACTTACAAGGGCGGATACATAGACGACACAATCGTCGGATATCGTTGTTTGGTGGAGTCAGTTGTTCGAAGCGCGAAATGGTTATCCGGTATGTAGGTCTTGCTCAGTGCAAGTATTTTCGATCCATGGGATAGTCATCCGTGAAAAATAAAAGCTGAATACAGCTATCCACACTTTCAAGATCGTCTTAACTCTATATTTTTTTCGCTGTTATTTAATCAAGGGATGGAAGATGTATCCACTGGATCGAACTTATTTCCACTGGATAAGCTATCCGATAAGGTCGGATAAGGTTGTTACTTAAGGTAATAATTCCTTCGTATGATTCCCTCCCTGGTGTAGCAATACGTCCTGAAAACTCGAATGAGTTAATCACATACATCACAATAAGCAATCATACAGCCAAGCCGTTTGGGGAGGTTTCTACAGTGAAATAAGATGTTTCTAGTCCGTGGAACAGTGTTTGAGTGAGATGAAGAAGTATGGTAAATTTTTACGGTACGTTTCAGATCTGCCTCTGTTCCACAAGTGCAAAAAATGATATAGGCACTTTCAGCAAGCTGGAATGGCGTGGGCAATAAGACCAGAGTTA
This sequence comes from Nanipora kamurai, assembly GCA_036872915.1. Taxonomy (NCBI): domain Eukaryota; kingdom Metazoa; phylum Cnidaria; class Anthozoa; order Scleralcyonacea; family Helioporidae; genus Nanipora; species Nanipora kamurai. Next base: position 3,654 of record JBAHVQ010225354.1, read on the forward strand.
TTTCAAATTAAGTCTTACCGCCAATATCTTAATGCACAGAAAACCAGCTTATTGATGACCCACTTGCATTTTGAGTTCGTTTTCAATCTCGTCAATCACGTCGTAACTTATCAGGGCGGATATAGGCAACACGAATTGGTCCCAGCGTTTACACTTTCGATTTTTGCTGCCATTTGCAACAATTTCTATATCCACGAATGGATTCCAATTCTTGAAATTCTTTGTGTAAACGTCTAGTGATTTCACTGCGCTTTAAGCGATTGTCGTCAAGTTTGTTGCAAATCGTCCTCTACGTTTTTGTGGCAACTTTATAAGTGATCTTGTTATTCATGCTAAAAAGTGTTCGACGTGACACCTTTTTACGTTTTCCTTTTTCTCTTCCTTGTGTGAGCGTTTCGAATATAGAGAAGACAATATCCCACCACGGTGACGCCTGAAACAACTTTCAGGGAGATTTATCAAGAAAATTTATAGTAAATTCGGTCGAGCATGTTCGGAAAAAATGTCGAGATGCCGTCCGGGAGGAATCGCTGGTAGTTTACACAAGTGATTTGATGTCACAGTCAAACATGAGATAAAAATTGCAGCGAAATATGTTCGTACAAACGCTTAATATCATTCAACAATTCAGCTAAAATGTTTGATGTTGAGGCAATGATAACTTTCTAGATTTTCTCGGTGTAGACATTCTATCACAAACAGTAAAGCGCGTTAAGTAAAACAACAAGAAACAAACTGCGAAAAGTAGTATCTAAATGCAAAGTATGAACAACGATTTAGGTAATGTTGCAACTCTACTTGAAAGTATTGTCAAGCTAGCATTACTTGAATTCTTGGGTTTACGAGTTGCTTCTTTTCGTCTCTGGGTAAGGTCGTCAGTGAAATGAGAAAGACGACGAGAATACTATAGGGACTAAAAAATCATTCCGTTCTTCGTATTCCCATTTTTAAGGGTGGTTTATGAGAGAGAAATATATCACACTTTAGTCGAAAACGTTCGTACAAACAGTACAAAAAATAACTTGTTCACCCCTTACGTAAGCATCATATAACAAAAGATAAGACTTCTTACTTCTATGAATTAAACAGGTCGTATCTTATGTTCGGAGCGTCTAATTTCTTTCGTATAAATAGCTCTGTTTAAGCCCTTTTCAACATTTTCCAAATTTACCTCAAACTTTCACCAATGAAAGTTTAAACATGATGAAAGTTGTTGAAAGCATGTTGAAGCAAATTTGAACGTGTTTAAGCTTTGTTTGAACATCGCTTCCACGTTTCCTCTGTTTGCAAAAATATTGGGTTGGTTCTACATTGTATGACCCTTCATTGCAACACTTGTTGAACCTACGCATGTCCATATTCACCATGTTGGGTCGATGTTTTTGGATTACTGGATCCGTTTGAATTGCGCACATCTTTCTGGAATATCAAAACATTTGCCCATCAAATGTTGGGCGAATGTTGTAGCAAATCTAGAAACAGGTTAAAGTGAGCTTTGATATAAAACACTCCGACGAAGATCCTTCGCCCAAAAAGTCTCTTTTTCTATACCTAAGTTCCGGCAGTTTCTCCACCCTTCTGGTTTTTTGCAGCTGGCCTTTAAGGTCGTTTACATGAGTTTGGAAAAATGAAACGTGACTAACATATAAGATGCGCCTTAGATACACAAGTATAAATTACAAAAATCTCAAAATCATGGGTCAAGAGTTACAACTGGATCCATAACGACATTGAATCGACCGACGTTCTTGAGATCGTCTCGCTGGAATCGATAGAAGAAAGACAATCTTAAACAAAATCAATTTTTATGTATAAAGTACTTGACGACCTCCCTGTCCCAAATCGCTAAGAATCTCATTTAGGAGGAATGTCTATTCAAACACCTATAATCTAAGAATAGCGAAACAGATCTTAATCTCCCAAAGCCCAAAAGAGAATTCCTTTAGAGATGTTTTAAATATAGTCGTGTCTTGCTGTGCAATAATCTTCCAACAGAAACTAAATTGGCAGAATCACTCGAATCTTATATTTTGTACAAATTACTTATTAAGTTTATATTTGTAAATTTGTAAACATTATTGTGGGATGTCCTTCATGAAAACCGGCAGCTGTTGATGAGGCCAGCGTGTTTAAATTAAGTTTTACGACCACTACTACTACATGGAAAGCTAGAAAACGCTGGTATAAACAGTACAAAGAAGATCTTCACACCTGACGCAAACCACGTCTAACACAATACATGACTGGATACTCCTATGAATGTACCAGTTCACGTATTAGGCCCAACCTCCGTGATAAGATTGTCGCATGCGATTGTTCACCATAGCGTATGCAATTGCCTTATTACAGAATTTTCGCGAGATCATAATTTCGTAAGGGCAATATTTTGCGACACTTAATTTTCGCGATTTAACGGAATTTTGGAAACCTGGTCACTTTAGTTTTATAAACCAAGTCCCTTTTACCTAAGAAATTAAGTAACTTTATTTAAAGATTAGATGTAGCGAAAATTTAATTTTCTAAGGTATACGAGCTCCTACCTACTATTGATTCGATTTCGAGTGTTGCAAAACCTCATCAACTGTCTGTATTAGCCCTTTCCTGTCCGAGGACTTTCCCCTTGACGAGTAAAATCGTCTGGCGTTAGCCAGAGTAAAACACTAAAGTCTCCATAGGTCACTGAGGACCTATACGGCCAGGAAGAAATTAAAGAGATAGGTTTTAAACCCTTGTTTAAAAGTCTGCCAGAGTGGTTTGCTCGACAGTCCAGGCGAACGAAATTGACGCTGATTTTGATCAAAGCGATTTTGACCACGTGATCAAATTCGCCTGGATGGAAATCGGCCTTCACGGCAAGCGAAGGTAAAACTCTTCTTGAATGGGATAGAACAAAAAGTAGTTCTCGCGTGCAGTAAACGAAATAACCATTATGACTTTAAAAAGAAGAAATGAAAAGTGACGAGTAGCCGAAGAAACTCTACGAACAATTCCACACCTGCCAGACTTCTAAAACGGGAAGCTTCACCTCTCCATTGTAAAGTCTACTCGACCGCTACAATTCCGTTGCGTTCTTAACTCTCTTTCGACCCTTTTCAAACCTTTCCGCAGATGCGCTTTGCTAAAATTTGTAGCAAGAGTGTTGTAATGTTTACCGCCGTTGGTACCGAAGACATGGGAAGATTGAGTTGGCCAAAATTATTTAAATTTTCTACAGTTCGCATTACCTTCAGTTCTAGTACGATTCTCAACGTAAGTTGCTAGAAGTTTGTTGCATTAGAAAGCATAGTCATCTCAGAAATATCAAGGCATCCACAGTTTGTTTTCCCTTGTGTCGACTTGAATTGTCATTTTGACATGGCTTAAAATTATATGTTCGTAAAAACTAATTTTTCATCGAATTTAGTGGACTTGGTATAAACTGTGCTCATTCATCTATTTCGTGCTAATTCTTTGCAGCACCTGGAAGCAAATTCCTTTTCAACATTGGTGTATATTTAAAAGCGTTTGGAAATAGTACTACAGAAGTTTTTGATGATGGCGACGACCTCTCAACTTACTGGATTTGGCTGAAAACAGGACAACTGTTGAATGTAGAGACACTTACGTGTCTTGAAGCGACAAATGAAGAGACCTCTCAGAGGTTTCTGATGGCTCAATGTGACCAACGAAATATGAAACAAGGTTGGAGGTGCAACGATAACTTCGACAGAGTTATTGTAAATAATGGTACGCCTAATCGATATCGCGAAAATTGGATTAATCCTTCAAGTGGATCTGATTATCTCATGTCCTGTACTGACTTTTCTTCGTATAAAGGTAAAAATGTATGGCTTTGATTTTTCTTATGATATTAGACTTTCACTGGAGTTATTCTGATTATGCAGATGAATCGTTAAGGGAATATCTTAAGCTCATTAACAATTCATGAGAAAAACACAAAGGAAATCACTGGCAAGACATTGTTTGGATATCTGAGGAGGAAATTACATAAACTAAGCCAATTTTCACCTCCATTTTCTCCACAAATGCTGATCCGTTTTTGAAGCAATATCATACACTCGAAAGTCGTTTCATCAGATACCCAAATACATCGAAGTTTGTAAAAAAGCTCGGCTATCGCCTCTGTTCTCAACTCACTTCTCGGTGTTTGGATATCCTGACGAACCACTCCGTCTTGTGTATCATATATTACATGAAGTGACGGAATATATTCAGAAGAAACGTTCTCATTCGAAAGGGCTTTTTAAAATATAAATTTTAGGTTTTGCAGCACTCTCATAGTTTACTTTATTCTTCGGATATAAAGATTTGTTTGATATAAAAATAACACTCCGCAAACGTTACATTGCTAGATAAGCTACCGAAAGAACACGAATGTCTTGAATTAAATTACTTAAATTAAATTAAATCAAATTAAAATACTTGAATTAAATCTTAAATTACGCGAAAGTTTGTGTTTCAGTGTGACAGTTTGATATAAATACACCCAAAAGCACTTACCAGCTGACATTAATTTGAGGAAATAAAGTGTGAAACAAACTCGAAACATTAGCATCTTGTAAACCCAAAATTTGAGTTAAATGAAATAAGACGAGTCAGAAACGGTGATATTTCGATGTTATTCCGAAGTCATTGTCAAACCTGATAGGATGATTAGGTTTGACAATAAATTTGTAATAAAATCGAAATATCGCCTTTCTTCACTTGTCTGTTTTTTTTTTTTTAACTCGAAACTTTGAGTTTGCAAGATTTCATCATTCAGAGTTTGTTTCATTCATTTGTAAATCACACCCATATGCACAGTTTCACGTGGCTGCATAACTAATCTTGCCATCATTATCCAATGTGACTTACCCCGGGTGTTATTTGCATGCAAATAATATTAGTATCTCTGAAATGAAGTATGCTATAGGACAGCTGTAAAGGCCAATCTTTAAGATTCGGAAAGTTCTGTCAATTACGAGTGTTTCTTCCACGTTTGTTCTTCACATACACTTCAATAACCGTTACCATCACTCCATATAAACTCTAACAACATCAAAATGCATAAACTTACAATATCTAAGATTTTGGAAACTCTGCTTCGAAAGCATGGTTTCGAAATCTTTTCTGAAGTAAGTCATGCATGAGAAGTTTCGGCCATTTTTCTAAAACGAAATAGGTCTCTGTTTGTAAAAGAGTCAGTGTCTTATGAAGTTATGCTACGAAGTTTCATCCTATCGATAAAGTAGTCAATACATGGGAATTCCAAAGTCGTGCGCTTAGCGTATCACGTGTAATCAATGAGATTGGTTTTGCTTTTTGACACAACCAATAGCATTTCACTCGGTCAAATCAGATGTTCTTGTACGGCCAATCTTTCAATGATGCCAAGCAATATTTCAATCATCATCATAAAGGGATTGAGCAAGTTTAAATTTTTGTTTGTGAAACGCCAGCACACAGCCCTAAACATCAATTCCTGCTCCAATTTTAGCATAGATGAATTGTTGCAAAAACTTTCATATGACTTGAAAAGAGGTAGAAAACTATAAACTGTTGCTTGAGATCTTTTTGGGTGTTGGGTGGAATACCATCTACCAAGTGTTTAGATAAATTGCACTTAATTGATCTTGAAAAAAGACAGACTAGCAACTAACATTTTTATGTATAGAAAAAGGCAAAACGCAACAAAATAGAACCAATCAGGAACGCAGTTATAATACAAGACAAGTTGAACATACGTTCACTATCCCAAAACCAAACACCAATTATCTAAAAAAAAGACAGTAATCAATAAAGGTTTTGTGGCTTGGAATAATTTGCCGAACAATTTTGAAAGTGCTGAATAACTTTAAGGCTAAACTAAAAGCTACTAGTCTGAAGCTTATTAGTTAACATTCTACCTTTGTCTCAATATTGATTGTCTGTGTTAATTGTAATGGTTTATATTAGTTCACGTATTTTATAGCAATGTATCGGAAGAACACCATTCCTTTATTTTATGTCATTACCTAAGTTCATTTTATAGCAGCTAACGTATTTCAGGCAGAGATTACAAATTTAAATAATAACCAAGATATTGTACGTATAGAATACGTAGTAGACGTATAGAATACATAATTTTTTCGTTTGGTGATGTGATATGGTGATGTAACTCAAACCTCAACGAAACATCTAAAAACTCCTGAAATTTTCCCAGTATTAACATTACAGACGTTATATAAACAGGAGAAGCTATCTATTAAAAATTATGCGCATGTATTTATTCAGTAATCAAATTTTAACGAGATTATTAAAAAAATTTAATAAATTTCTGTTGTGAAAAGTTGTTGTCACAGGCACCTTTTTCAAATCCGTGCGTTAATTTTTTAGATTCTTTTTTCTAGATTCTTATCTCAATTAAAAAATGTCAGCAACACAAATCATGAAACAAAAAAATTTTACGCACATATACACGGACTAGCTGTTGTTGTTGGTTCTAATTATCTCCATTCGACCCAAATATCCGACCACAGTGTACGGCGTAAAGTTTTTCCATTTTGACCTGCATGCTGCACGAAATTGCAGTTTTCCATGTAGGAATCTGTTTGATAACAACAGTTAATATTTGTGCTGATAATGTTACCCTAGTAAAATAACATTGATATTATTATGGTAGATCTTTATCTTCAAATATATTTTGTAGGTTGTTATCGTTTTTCCAATGGAGACTTCTTGCGATTAGTAAACCCTAACATCAATAACTGCGAGGGAGCATCATCAAGATGTCAGAGGAGTTTAATTATTCGGGCTCCAATTCACGTTCAACATCCCGAATGTTTTATTGACTGGAGAAATTCGACGTACTCCGTCGACGGGCATGTTTGGTTATCGCTTCGAGATCACCCCAATGAATTTTTACCTTTAGCTACAGAATCAGACCAGGAAAAATTTTTGCAAGTAATTTACACGAATTTTTATTCAATTTTCTTCTTCACAACTTTGATGTGTTTTGAGCATCTATATATCTATCCATCTATCTATCCATCCATCCATCCATCCATCCATCCATCCATCCATCCATCCATCCATCCATCCATCCATCCATCCA
>JBAHVQ010225365.1:0-10724 GCA_036872915.1 Nanipora kamurai
ATTTCGTTCCCAGAGTAAGTCGGATAATTTCCAAGATCAATCTCCCTAATTTTCTTTTGCTGAGGTTGGAATGTCTGTTGATGCCACCAGGAATTTTGAAGGGTAGGGGTCAAAGGATAACAGAACGAAGGCACCGTGTAGGCAATTTTCACCATTTCGAATCCAATAGGTTCACGTGGCTTTGGGAAATGAAGGCAAAATAGTATAGTTAACAGGAGACTCATAAGACTTTCCACAAAAAGAGCCAGGGTCACGACCCCCCTACCCTCTCTAGTTCCACCACTGGGTTTCAATTAAGGGGTTGTAAGAGATGTTGAATTAGTTTAGTTGCAAGTCCTGTGTGGTTTTTTTGACATTTTTAATCTTTTCAAAGGGAAGTTTCCTTGCAACGGTCAAATCCTTTGGTTTGGAAAATCGATTTGCAATTCATAGCCAAAACGTCAATAGCCCTGCACACAGGTGCTATTTTTAAACCCAAAACTCAAACAAACAAAGTGAAACAAACTCTAAAGAATTCCTACGGGGCTATGATTAGTTGTTGTAAACCTTCAGCCAGTCACAACTCCATTCTCCTCTCCAGAGCCTCTTTCTTGTTGGCGCGCGATCAAAGGCTCTGGGATGGGCAGGTTCAGCAGAGCCCAGTCTTTTCGTGGGTTCTGTAGTGGTCAATACGCCTGTTTATTTCTTTACTATTTATATTTATGTTAATGTCACAACTCTTTTCGGCTAAAGGTCTATGACCACACCGCCAACAAGCGTAAATTCAGCGAAATGTGAAACGATTTGTCATAAAACAGGAACCTATCAATTTTGAGCTTTTTTATCTAGCGTCTATTTTGGTGATGTTACTTCACAAAGCCCGGGGAGGATTGCCTCCCGGATTTTTGGACGAACTTTCTTTTTTTCAACACCGATTTTCCCCTAAATTACTGAACATCCAAGACCAGAAAAAAATTAAGAAAAAATAAAACAAACAAAGACCCAATTAAAAGTCTCAAATACTTTCAAAAGTGGACCATAACTTGGAAAGGTACAATTGCGCAACCTTGTGACCAGAGCAAAATTTCGAACCAAAAAATACGACGGTACGAGCCGGTCTTTCCCGTAAAGAGTCTGGTGGCTAGAAGTACGAGCGGAAAATCCATATGCAAATTTGGAAAGAAAACATACGGAAGCGAGTGGCGTCACGTTAAATTACTTCAACTGTCGTCCTGTGTGCTTTCTAACTTGTGGGACCTTGTTTTTGACTCAAGATCTATCCTGAAGTTAAAATGGATAGAAGCCTCATTTATTTTGCCGTTGTGTTGTTGATAGTCTCAGGAGCTATCGCTTTCGAAAATGATATCAAGCCGAAGGACCGAAAGGATGAACAAAACAAAAGGCTTTCTGTCTTGGTTCGAATGGTAGAAAGGGGAATCGTCCAGCTTCGAAGTGAAGTTAAAGTAAGTACGGAGGAGTATTAAGTATGAGGGAAAGTTAAAGTAAGTATGAGTCTGTTAACGGGAGCACTTTGAAAGCGGATATGTTAATGTTTAATGTACAAAACTACAACTTTATAACTTAAGGCAACGCCATCTTGAGCTTTCAACACCAGCTGTTTATTTTGGAACATTCACTGTCGGCGTATGGTATGAATGAATATCAAGCGAAGATGAATGCAATATCTAATGAGAATTTTATAGTCTGCAAGGATTTGTGAAAACTGAGTTGGTTAAAGACTCGTGTGAAGTCATGAGGCCATCTGGTGTCAATATTTCAAAGCGGCACGAAAGAGGCTTTTACGACCTGTTGCCTAATATTTCCTCACAGTGTCTTTTTCAGAAACAATTTGCAACAACCCACACGAAGCAAATTACAAATACGATACCTTGAACGATTCTGAAACTACATTTACCAGCTGGTTTTGATGTTGGAGAAAATACTGGGCGTAAGATTCGGACACAGACTGACACAGTTTGAATGATATTAAAATCGGGCTGATTTTAACATGTTCGAACAAAAAGCAAGTCGTTGTTGTGGGCTTCAGCCAATGTTTTTCAGTTTTAGAACGCGACGAAACAAGGATTACGAAAGTGAATCTTCCTTTCAACGAAATCAGAATTAAGCAAACCTGCTCCCTGGCACACGAAATGATGATTTATTGCTGACAGAGCCTTTTTGGTGATTTTAAAACGACAATCTATATTCAAGATCCATGTTTCGCGTAAAGCAAAACGAGTAAACATCCCTAATTGTTTCCCTAACAATGTTTTCTAGTTTAGATAGACCATGACACTTCGGAACTTTGAACGTGAAAGATAGACTGTTAAGACAGTAGCGTGAATACAAATACTAAAATGATATTGAGATATTTTTCACAAAGCTGTAAGACCTCTGTATATAGCTGCGTATGGACTTACGTAACTCGATTTCGAATCATTGATCATTGTCATAAAATCACACATTTCAAATAGCTATCTCAGTGTGTTGCTTTGTTGCTAAACTATAGTTTATAAATGGCTGCGCTGCAGGGTTCAATACCTTAACGTTATGACACTGTTTGACCAGTTTAAAGTGGAGTCTCTCCCTTGTTGTTGTTTTGTTTGTTTGGTTGTTTCTGTAGCAGAGAATGAGGGTGGACAATTTAATTTCTTGGAGGTGCTTTTTTTCTCCAGAAAAAAAGCGACTTCCTTTCTACATTTGGCAGAAAAAAGAAGAGAGAAACAAATTCAAAACATCTTCATATGGGAAAACATTAAGTTACTCTAAATTAATATGTGTCATAAGCTTTTGTGTCTGAAGAAATAATTCCTGGTTAATACAGGCAGTGACCAAAGAATAGAATATTGCCTGTATTACATGTTGATTTACACCCTAAGAAGTGAAATAGTTCATCCCTTCTCCATTGTTTAAAGTGGGTGTATGAAGCCACTTCCAGTTGCCAGTCAAATGTTAAAGACAATAGATAAACTATTGTGAAATTTAAAAAGAAATGTTGATATCCCATTTAAATCCTGTGAAACATTGTAAGAGTCTGAGGTGGAGCTATCATTTTAAATACAGGCCTTTGTCTTTGTTCAGCAGTTTTTGTTTTTCATTTCAAAGGTTTAAGAGTTTTCACGTTTACTAATATAGGTACATTTTCAAGTCATAATTGAAAAAGGTATTGTTAAAGTTAATGGCAAACCAACTGAATTGGGTGTTGTGACACGATATGAACTTGATGCACAAATTGGTAAGGAGAATTAAGTCACAATTTATTATGGTGTTTATGCATTGAAAATTGAAACTATTCACCTTTGTGCTATTGAACTGCAAATGTACATGCACAGTCTGTAAGGTTGGCTTGGGTATGAGACAGAGTGAAATTGGGGGAGGCAAGGATGAAGGGAGGTGACAAGGAGAGAGACATTTACAATTTACTACTTAATCAATTTCAATGTATACACAGGGTTCTAATTAACTTATTGCGATTCACAAGCTGTGATGTATTTTAAGAAATTGCAATGTGAAAAATACGTCATCTCGGCAAGATTGCAATGGAACAGTTTTTATTCTCTAAAGCAACGAGAGGGTGGGTGGGTGAGAAAAGACCTATCATCTCATAAAACAAATCACTTGCCAGACCATCAAATCCTCCTTTAAATGTTTCTAAGGCAGAACTGTTGTTTGTTACTTCATTTTTTATGGTAGATGCTCATGCAAAGTGATACAACTACATCAAGTTTGTCAAAAACCTCAGCAATTGAGATTGCTCTAATTGTTGTGATCACTGAGGTGATTTTTTGAGCATTCACAGCAATTATATTGCAGAAACCTCCTTTTAGAAACATAACAGTTTTTGTTCAGCAATGAGTTATATTCTCTTGTAAAATGCATAGGTTTAAATTATGCTTGATCACACTCATATTTATCAGCAATGAGAGAAACACTTCTGTATTGCACTTTTAAATCCTTAATTTGAACCCTGTATTTATCAAGCCAAGAAAGATGGGGCCAGTTACATCATCCAGTCCAAATTTAATACATCCCTGGAGTAACTGCCCATGTTTAACACTATCTAGCACCTTGCCAGCAGAGAGTGCTTAGATTTTTACCAGAAGAACATGACTGATTGTGACATTTTCCCTTGTACTAATGCTTGCCTTAATTGACTACTCCAGACACTTGGGGAAGACTGGGTCCAGGCTTGATATAAGCACCCCAGATATTTGAGGTGGACAAATCTTGAGCATTGTATGTTGAGTTAAGCCACTTAAAATTCCTGAGAAGTGTTGTATTGTATTGTTGTAAGGTGAGATATGGCTTTACACATGAAAATAACCTGTCAATAAGTTCTAGTTTTCTGAAACTGGTTTTTGTCCCTCTTTACAACAGCCATGGTTTGAGCTGGGGAACAGTGCATTTTTTCAGATTGACCAGTGGATGTCTACTCCCTGTATGTCATCCTCTAGGAAAAATTTTCTCAAGCTTGAGTAGTATTTTCACACCCAAGTTGCCATCTTAAATTTCTTGCATCCACCCAAATATTCCAGAAACCATTGTAAAGCAGCATTCGTGCTCAGGCTGCCCAAAGTTTCTGGAGTGGTTAATATACAAGATAACTACTTGTAAGAATATGCATAGACAAGTTGAACTAACACTTACAGTTTTGTATTGGCCTGTAACGTGTCACATTTAAGAAAAGCTTTGTTATGTTGCCCATGAAATGAAATGTCACAATGGAAAAAGTTAAATTACTTCATACATTTCATACATGTAAAGACCTATGTCTCATCAAATTGTATGGTGTTACAAAACCAGTGCCTTTAAAGTGAATGGTAATATGCCAAACATATAAAATCATCTTTTCACTAGTTTTTAGGTTTTAGGATGTGAATGAGAGATTTTTCATGCAATCCTAAAATCATGCAATCCTTGTGAACCCATTGGCAAATCTTTTAATATCAACACAAAATATGGCAAAAATGTAAAAAACAATCTTCAGCCTGTGGTTCAATTTCTGCCTTAAAGAACATTTCTCTGCATCTTCTACATAAATATACTTGATGTGTGAACTTCCTTAAGTTTTAATAAAGTCAACTCAGGATGGATGTAATTTTGTTCTTTAATCTCAAATCATGACTTGTTAGTTAATCAAATATTAAATCTTGCATTCACCTTGGCCTTGATTCATTTCTTGTTTCAATTTTTCCCAGAAAACTCCTCAAAAATTATGCATACTGCACCAGTCACTGTTCATATATATGTGAGGAAGGTGCGTGCTGAAAATGGCCATCAATTCCTGTTGGAAGAAGAAGTCAAGATTGTTGATGGCAAGAAGGTGAAACAACTTCAAATGATATTGCTTACCATGCACATGGACAAGGATGGGAGAGAATATCATCGTACCACAACAATGGTTGCCTACAAGGAGTCAAACATCAGACAAAAGCCTCTTAAGAAATTTTGTGGGAAAGGTGTGTGCATAAGTAAATTAACAAAATAAATAGTGGGGCGCAGTCAGAGATTATTATTAATGTTTGATCAGAGATTTTGAGTGATGTGACAACTAATTATATGAGCTTGATTGGACGATTGATTGTTTCAGGAAAATTAAAATTTGTGGTTAATACTTAAAATGTGTATTTGGAAATCTGGCAAGTATTAAATTGTTTTAATGCATAACCCACATACCAAGCCAGTTTTTGTGGTTATTTTTGAAAAAATGCCACTGAATTTGAACATTATGGTACATAATGATCATTGCATTCTTATATGGTAAGGCTTTTAACTTACTGTACTGTTTTTACTTGGGAAAAGTGAAAAAAGTAATATGTGGTGGACCACCTAACAAATTTATCCAGTGACAACTGATCTATCATTCAGGACAACTCAGTTCTTTTTAATGCTCAATTATTAAGTCACAAATATTTGCCATTATTGGATGTGCATGGTACATCGTGTCTTTGGTATGGATCAGTGGGGTGTAGGAATGTGCTGTTAATTTTGAGTCTAGGGAAGTACTACCAGTATATCTATAATGCTGCTTAAAAAACAATGAGACAATTATTTCATTCTTCATCTACTGTTCTAAATCATCTTAATCATTATTTATGCTAAATCATATCAAAATGTGGTTCTTGTTGTAGGTCTAAGTACAAAAGGCAACTCAGTAAAGCAAAAAGGGCCAACCAAGACCTACATGCATCCATTGAGAAAAACAATGCTGGGTCTTTAACACTGATTTAACACATTGTCTTGGCAGTCCACTCCTGCTCTCCTACCAAGTGACATTTTAATGAGCATATCACATGTTGATGATGACCAGTATCTTCACATTATTCACAAGGAGTGCGAAGTGTCTTTTATCTCTGACTAGGATTTGTTTCCTGGCTGCATTCGGTTATCTGATTAACTCGTTCGTGGCTGAGGGATCCCCCGGTTGACGTATACAATCGTCTGGCGTCACGAAGCAGTCACGAAGGAGTTAACGTTATCTTGGTCACGTGTATGAGAAGAGTTAATCTCTGAACACAGAGTCGGTTCATGTAGGAGCCTGGTATATATCAGACGACCAACGGAGAAGAGTGAATAGGAAGAGTGTTGTCCAATCTGACTTTACCACGTGTTTTGTGTTTTTCTCAGGGTACTCTGGTATCACAGTAAGTGGTAGCGCACTCGTCTTTCACCTCTGTAACAAGACTTTGATTCCGGCCTCGTGCAGGCATCCGATAAAATTACCTTAGTCAAATGCCAGAAGAGTTGTTGTCCAATTTACCGCACATTTTTCTCCGGACACTCCGCATTCCTCCTGTAATAACACTGTGGGCCCAAGAAGGGTGGCCCTTGCTGGACCTCTTGGGAAAACAGCGTATTTAGCTGATAGTTATCCAATATAAATAGGATACTTACTCACCTACCAGTACCTTAAAATTGGCCCTAGTTATCTCACCTATTTCAGAATCACCCTCAGGGTAATATGAAACGATAAATTCACATTTAACCTATCTCACCTAAATGTCCTATTTTTCTTTTGGAAAATTCCTACTTCACAGATGATGTTTTTCCTGTAAGAAAGATGTACAGCCCTGCTGCGTGCACTTTTAAGATTTTTTCGACAATTTATCAAGCTTTTTTTTTTGTTTTTGTTTTTAGGTGACCGTTCACCACAGAAATTTTGGGATGAACCAAAATTACCAGATGAAAGTGGTTTCTCACATCATGTAAGTTTTGGTCATTCTATTTTTGGTAGAAGCCATCCTTCCGGCTTGTCATCTTCTACCAGGAAAACGTTTCTCAGAAACGCTTGCGAAACATCTTGCTTAGACTTCCTGAAGTCTCTACAGTGGTCATTTGATGGTTTGCAATCCCATGAGGTCTAAAAGACAAAGATACGGCGGCCACGTTGGTGACAAATACAAAAGAAACGAGTTCATGACAGCCAGGTGAAATTTCCGACATACCAAATGCTACTCTGGTTTGTAGATTTTATGAACATAATTTAAAGAAATTATAGTTCGAAACGTTGGGTCGTGAAGTGTAATTTCTTTAAATTACGTTTATAAAATCTACAAACCAGAGTAGCATTTGGTATGTCAGAAATACAAAAGAAGTTCACGAGATTCTATTGTTAAAGTTTAACCATAATGGCTGCCGTGACGTCACATGCAAACCATCAATTGTTGCGATAGCTGAATTAAAGTTGCACTACCAGTGCTGTTATGTTCACTCAAATAGGTTTCTGAAGGACACTTAAAGGTTGTTACGCCATCATTGACATTGATAGGGTAGGAAAATGGAACCTCATCATCACAACGACCACCCCCTGATGAAGACTATTAGGTCGGAGTGATGAACCTATCATGAGCACTAACTTTTCAAGTTACGTTCAAATTTTTGTAAGCTAGAGTAACATCAAGCTATATCTGATCCGCCACCTGATTGCGTTGGGAATTTCCTCTTCCCTTTATCGCGTTCGAAAACGCTCGTTTTACGTGAATTTCTGTTGTCAATTTTCATGCTCTCAAACAAACGGTTAATGGGTAATTTGGTTTACTATCGATCGCAGTCCCTAAATTATTTTTTTCGCTAATTCGCTTCGTTTAGCCAAAGAGGGGAAAGGGCTTCTGCTCCAAATTTCACAAACTTCCGTTCGCCGCTCGCGTGGTCATCCTCGTTGGTGTCATTTTCGTTCTCGTCACCTCGGCGCTGTGTTGTGCTCATTTCTGCTGCCGTAAACAAAAGACCGTCTACAACATCGGCAAGGATGAAAAGGGTGACTTCGAGATAGATGACGAGGAAGAGGCCGAACCGTTGCCTCAGAAATTGGCGTTTGGTGATAAAGAAGTCCTGATTGCTTAAGACTTTTGACCGTTCAGTCATTTTTTGTTTTTTTTAGTTAGGTAGTGTTTCTTCTGGAACTACTATTTGGATGTAATGTTTCACTTAGTCTTATTAACAACATTTTTCAAGCTCGGGAAGTAATTTTAAGCCAAGCTTTTCCCTTTTTTCCACAGTGGTAGGATGTCATTGTTTTAATGTAATTTTGATCCTGACTTTTACTTCCCGTAAACGTCATGGACACCTTGATAGATACGTGCATTTCGACATTTCTTTCTTACCGATTTAAATGTGACACTGTTCTTATGTATTTACAAATTTTTTTGCTGGAATCACACGAGACACTTTCGGTATATATTTATTGCTCGTCAATTTTGCACTAAGGTTTACTTCTTTGTAACAATATGACCAATAAAGTGTTTTCCCGAGCCATTTTTTTCTAATCCTCTATCCTTATTGTACATTAGATAAATAAAATTCAATGGGAACGTGAAGACGACGGTTTTAACACAACAAAATTATTCATCATAAACAAAGACAGTGAATAGTATTTAAACGATCAATTCACAATTATCCAGTTATTGGATAATTGGAGAAAGCTGTGAAACTTATCTTAGACAGATGCATTTCAGGGTGTTCTCACTCTAGGAAGTTTTGGGAAAAATTGGAAAATTTAGGCAAAAGTTGCCAAAGGGCAAATTTTTTGTCATCTCCGATAAATGTTGGTTCGCTGCAAAGCAGATTTAAAATTTTCCGACACAGTTTGAACATAGCTTAATTTACTATGTTATGTCATATCAAAAGGGTGTAATTAACCGGCCGGTACGTGGTTAGGCAAGTTTCTGACTAGAGCGATGGACTTTAGTGGACATTGTAGTTTTAGAGGTACAGAAGGAACAAATTTAATGGTCAGGGAGAAATCCCTTGTCTTCAACATACTATGCCATTCATTCTTCTATTCCAATGTGGTGGGATGTGAAAATAACAAGCAGTGATGATAGGTATGACTACTGCTGTACCCAGACATGCACAGATAGTTACATTTCACCTATTGGTAGTCAGGCTTCAAGCATTATTTGTCCAAAACATGAGAATGACTCTCATCCTTGCGTCGGAAAAAAACCCCAAAATGTACTTGTCCTCAAATCACTTTATTTCGATTTGCCGACTGAACGATGTCACTAGGCCTTTTGCAGCTAGCTAAAAATAACTCAGAACAATGAAAAACTGGAGAGCATGGAGAACAGTTGGATTTCCAAAACAAAGAAAAACAACGTACCGGATTTCACTTGCTCTCCAGATTTTGTTATGCAAAGTGTTTTTGACCTAGCTGCAAAAGGCCTATTCAAATCTGTGTTATGTTGTTTGGAAAAACGTCGGGGTTTGTGTTAATTAGGCGAGGAGAAAAAGTTTGTTTTTTTAGCTATGAGCGGGTAGAACTGCAATACACCATATATCAAAAATGCCCGACGCCCTTTTCGCAACAGGTCAGTACAGGACGAAATAAGAGACAGTAGATTCTCAGTAATACCAAGTTCCACTGTCCTCTGAGAAGATACAGCGTCAAATAGCACTCGCGAAAATATTAGGAACCGCATTGCCGAAATGTTCGAAAGCCAATTTCAAAGAACCCCCAAAACCGCTTGAATGGAAATCGGGTTTGATCAAAGCATAGTCAATGGAGATATGGTCTGGAAACTCGGCAAATTTCAAAGCGCTTCGACTCTATGTTGTTTATATGAGCTTCGACTTTATGTTGATACGGTCCTCACCGTGCACAAATCATTTGTTTTAGGTTTGTTAATATTTAAACAGCATGGTTGAGTGATTGAGCCCTAATGCTGTCATTTGATGATTGCTTCATTATACCAAAAATACATTGTTCTCACCGTGCACAAGTTTGCATAAAAGTGAACAAAAAGACAGAATAAGTTTTCGCAGAGTCTCCAGACCATATCTCGATTGACTATGATCAAAGTCATTTAATGTCGTCCATCAACAAAGTTGACGGCTGGTGGCCCTTCACGAAGACTTAAAACTATTTCAACTCTTTGGTAATAGCAGTTTTTCTCTGAGGAATAAAAAGGAACAATTACGCATGCTCAAATTCTATTTCGAACAAAAAACAAAACTCGCATTTCGCCAGTAATTTTCCAATCCCATCGGTAATTTTAAAGCGAGCGGGCACATTCATTTCATGTTATCTGATTAGTCCTGACAATAATAAGAATCAATGCCCCAGCTTGTTTCACTTTACAAACTTTAAAATCGTATATAGTACGTTACATACAGACTTTTATTCCATTACATGTTTGGCCCAATGCAAAATAAAGAACAGAGAAAGCTGCCACAGGAAGAGAGCTTGTGTTAGTGTGACATAACCATAACTTTAATTAAAGAAGCGAAAGGAGCCATTTTTCTAA
>JBAHVQ010225386.1:0-10722 GCA_036872915.1 Nanipora kamurai
TAATCATTTTTGTATATGTTGTGTTAATTTTGTATATCACGCCTCTTTTGTAAATCAGCTTTTGCTGAAAAGAATAGCGTGTTTAAATAAAGTTTGATCATCATCATCATCAAACAATATAACTGTAACCACTTCTCCAGGGAGAAACTTTTAGGGTTAACACAGAAGGTCTTCAGCATTCTCTTTAACAACTCTGGTCTGGAACCTCTCTGGTTGAGAAGGACTCTTTTGCAGATGATGTTTAACTCTTTCTCGGCAGTGCCTCCCCCTTTGACGAGTAAAATCATATGGCATTAGCCAGAGTAAAATAATAAAAGTCCCATACTGATGGGAAAGTGTCAATTTTTGGCTTGTTAACTCTTTCTCGGTAGTACCTCTCCCTTTGACAAGTAAAATCGTCTGGCATTAGCCAGAGTAAAATAATAAAAGTTCCATACTGACAGGAAAGAGTTAAAGCAGTTTTCCACTTCAACTGTACCATACTGAAACATAGCGTATTCCATTGTTTAGTGAGCTCTTGGGCAGAACTACCAATTTTAAGACAAATGATGTTTTGGTACAGTATGGTTGAATTGGAAAATGGCCGTTATGGCCACCCTGCAGGACGTTTTAACCCAGTTATTTAACAATTAAATTGAAACAACTGAAAAATGAGATGACCTCACAGTCGCAGAGTGTTTACTCACGTGAAGAACATAAATAATGCACATATAAAATCTTACCCGTTGTTGCCTCTGACTTCAATCGTAGTGCGAACAGGTTGTATAACTCCACCATTTTCTCGGTCAGAAAAATTAACCAAGCAATTTTCTATTACAGGTAGGAGGTCTTCGTACTTCAGAAGTCTCTGAACGTCATCGGCTGACAACAACTTAGGAGTCTGGTGGTCACAAGCCATCCTGGTGTGTCCCACAGTAGTGTGTGGTGACAACCGACCTGAGTTCTTGCTGCGGAGTCCATAAGCAACGCGGGCTCAGGGAACGAAATTGTTCTATTATTTGAATTTACTTCTTCATGTCATCAACCCCGGAATGGAAAACTACACGAAGTTGAAAAGCCAACCTGTCGCCGAAGAAAGTAAAGAAGAGTGGGATATTATAGTGAGCAGTGGAAGCAAGGTTAAGGCTGTAATCAGCAAAGGAGTGAAGTTATTGGAGGTACGGTGCGGCATCTTAAAGAAGACTCAGCAGCGTTGAAGCGGTACACGGTACATGTAATGTGTCTTAATTCTAGTATCAGTGTACACCTTTACTGCTTCCCCGCATTGCAGTTCTAATCATTTCCATCTTGCCCATGACGATCCGAATTGTAACAACACTGCCACAAGACTTTGCTCATCCTCATCAACCACAGTATTGTACATGCAAAATCTTTATTACATTATTATATAAACCCAAGGGTCATACGGGTCATAGAAAACCAGAAAATTCATGGAAAATTGGCATTATTTGAATGGTACTTAATAAAAGAGGCTGTAAAAAAATTAACTGTATTGAATTTTAAAAAGGCTGTAATTAACAGAGTGATACATGGAGAGGTAGGCGCTAATGCAGTTTCGCACACCTACCATATAAATAGATGTAACATAGGTAAAATCCAGAACCAGCCGACAACTTAAAGAAATAAAGGATAAAACAAACTCCGAAAAAGAGTATCATCTTGACAACTCAAGATATGAGCTAATATAAAGAGAGATACAATGGAATTGTGATAAATTATTTCGTCTTTATTTCAAAGACATCATCAGACAACCTTAGTGGCGGTCATCTTCAGAGTCAAAAGGAGAGTAAGTATCAGGTTCACCTGCATTTGTATCTGGTTCGTGCATCATAAGTGGGTGGTTGTATGAGTCATAGAGGTGTGGTTGTTTGTCAAAAGCAGTGGGTTTGATTGTGTAGGCATTAATTATCAGTTTGTCAGAGTGTTTGTCTTTGTAATTTGTTTTTGTGTAATTCATTCTTTATGGAATATTACCATATTTGTTTGGCATTACTGTGGAATTTCTTGTATCTTGTTACTTTTAGTCTGTACCATATTTAGTTTTTGTTTCACCTTCAAGCTTGATTGATTTGATATACTTTTCAGAGTAAATTATGGGTACAGTATCTGCTTTTTTGCAGGAAACTAAGGAAGAAAAGGTAGTTCTGACTGGGTTTGGCCCCACTGTCAGTAAGGCTATAACATGTGCTGAAATTATAAAAAGAAGGAAACAGGTTAGTGCCCAACAAATGTACCTGTTCTAGACTTAAATTAAGAGAATCATAACAAAGTAACATAGTGGCCAAACTTTTTATGTTCCTTTGTCCATATAGAAGTATGTACAGCATATGTGCATCATTAATTTTTTTAAAGAAAAATTGATGGACCATACTTGTCTGAACCAGTGTGATGTAAAGTTGTATAAAATTTAGGTCTGCCAGAAATTAAAGCAAATGTATTTCTGTTGCAATGCGAACATATCAAGATTACTGTACTTTTTAATTTATTCTTCATTTTAATTTACTTTTTTGCTTACATTTCACATGTGAGTGCTATAAATTACATTGATTAAACTACAGCCGCATGTAACTTCTAGATCACATGCTGATTTAGACCTATTGTAGCACTTGTCACTGGCAGGGAGTACATGTAGATACAACATTTTCTTTAAGAAAATAGCTGTGCCTTCTGAAACTCGTGTACCCATCTCCCAAAATATTTCACATAAATAAAATTGTCTTAAGGTAATTGGGGGATCACTGCCTCTCCCCTCCTGCCCTACCTTGGCCATACCAGTTTAACATGCTGACCATCGCCATTGTCCATATTTTTAGAATGTACAATTATTATACTGTACATAAATGTTTTCAAGATAATGTGAAATCACAACCATCAGTTTTCACCCATTGAATTCTGATTTTGAATTTAATTTGTCGAATTGTTAATTTGTTACTGCAGTTAAGTTTTGCAACTAGCCCTAGCTGTCTGATATTTACCAAGCCTAGACCTACCGTCTAGACCTAACAGCCCTAGACGGGAATCGAACCTGCAACCTTCTCATGACCAGTGAGACACTCTAACCATTGAGCTAGCTCTATTGCACCCCAGCTCAATGTCTGAGTTGTGGTAGCTCAATGGTTAGAGCATCTCACCGGTCATCAGAAGGTTACAGGTTCAATCCCCGTCTAGGGCTCAGAAATTATTTTTCTGAGAGAATGAGCGTGACAAACATCCACTAGTTGTCTGACTACTTTATACTCCTAAACAGATAGGCTGAAAGCAGAATCAACAGAGAATGTAGATTTAGGAATCAGTGACTGCCAAGCAACTCCAATTTCAACCCAGTGCTTAAACCCTTGACCTCAATTAACTAAAGTATCTAAAAACTAAAAACTAAAGAAAGACACGTGAACTTATCTCAATTTTTTCCAATCAGACTCAGGCTTTTATTGTTTTGTGATGGCTAGTACTAAATAATTTTGCTCTGGTTGATAAAAAGTTAATATAAATATTAGGAAATAACAAACTGAGAATAATTACTAATGTATTCAATATTTGTAAAAATCAGAGCTAAAATAGTTTACACCATAATTCGAACTTACATGTAATGCACTATTGCACTGTGTGTGTTCATTCCTGTAGGAATGAGTGTACAAGTATTCATATTCACCAAGAAAAACTGCTGGAATGTTTTTTTAAATGTATTTCTTGTTGTGTAGAATTTATATCAGAATAACAAGCTGTTCTATAAAAAGTAAGTTGTAAAAGTTTATTACTAAAATGTAATAATGTTATCATGTTTATTCAGTTAATTGGCAAATGTCATGTAGGAAGGCCTGGATTGAGGCTATGCTGGGCCTGTCGAATATTATAAGCCCTATTGATTGTACATGTATTAATTGTACATGCATTGAGTCAACCTTGTTGGAGTTCAAAATTGTCAATATTACTTAACATCATTCAATCCTGCTTAATGTTTGGTATTAGAATTTCATTGCTTCAGGTATAATTTGATTGTGGAGCACCAGTACATGTAAGTGGGGACACAAGGTTTCAAGTTGGTGATATTTTGAATAACACCAAAATGCAATCACTCTTGCATATTAACATCAAAATGTACAGTTATCAATTTATAAAAATATTGCTGATGTTGTGTGGCGTGTGGAAGCTTGGTGTGTGTAAACTGAAATTGCACATGCTTCTCAAGCTCACAGACTCAAAAAAGTTTTCTGAGTTTCTGAGTCTCTGATGGAAACCAGCATAAACTGTAACCTTCACTCTACAGTCTCAGTCCATGTAGCTCAATGGTTGGAGCATTTCACCGGTGATCAGAAGGTTATGGATTCATTTCCCATCAGGCAATTAGTGCAACAATTATTGACTGCTCAGGTGACAATGGCTCAGCAAAAATCCATTCAAACAACCTAAATACTGTGAAAATCCAAAGAAAATATTAATTAGTGATATAATAAAACTTAATGTTTGATCCCTGGGGAAACTAGTTCATTTGTGTTGCCTCAAATCTCAATTATCATAAATTAATGCAATTAATGCATGTTAATGCTAAGTGCCCATGAGAAATGATGTCATGACATTTGCTTTTTTATCAGTTTCTTTCCACAAAATAAACATTTGTTTGCTCATTACTTTCTAATTTATGTTTGCAAAAAATATCACCAAATTGGAGTATATTAATTTTTTGATGTTACTAGGATGGAGGATACTTGGGAACCCAAACAGGAAGGATTAGACAGGTTGTAAACTTTATTGTAAATAATATTTAAAATTTACTAGTTGATTTTTTAAGATCATTTGTGCGCATTATATACAGTATTCAATGTTCAAAGTAGGAATTTAGTAAAGTGAAGTATTTCAACACCATACCAAATGTACATACTTTGCAGCTCCCAACTTGACCTGTAGCTCAGTTGGTAGAGCGTCGGACTAGCAAACCGAAGGTCGCGGGTTCGAATCTCTGCTGGGCCAAGTAGAGTTTTCTCTACTTGTCCGGTATGGTTCGTCACTCGGAATAGCAACTAACATCATTATTATATATATGAGCAAACACAATCTACAGGGCACGGAGTGTAGGTGTTTTGCAAGCTTGGATATAAACAACGAAAGGCTCGTTCTTCAAGCTTTGTGAAAACTCAGAAAAGTTGTGAGCTCCCCAACGGGAATCGAACCCGCGTCTCCCGATTGCCGATTAAGGTTCTGGAAGTATGAAAATCCCAAATATTTCTCTTGTCGTAGAGTAATAATCTGCTTAAAAAATCTGTGTTGTCTCGGGTTTTCAACTTATTGAGTCATGGAAAATTAAATGTGGTCATTGAAAAGTCATGAATTTTCATTCAGTGATATAAAAATTAGAGTTCTGCGTCGGCAGTATTGAACGGCTATGTAGATGGTCAAAAGGTTTGAGAAACTGCCGGAACATAAGAATGATAAAATTAACATTTCCAGCGAAGGCACTCCTACCAAGGGCCTTCGCTCGAAACGTGAGTTTTATCATTCTTATGTTCCGGCAGTTTCTTAAACCTTTTGACTATCTACATGAATTTTCATTGCCCAGTTTCTGCGTGAACCTTGTAAAATTACGACAACTTTAAACCTGATTTTCTCCTTAAATACAAATTCTTTAAGAAGCTTTATCATACACTCACTTCTTGGTGGTTGGAAATAAGATCAAGCACTCCTCATGTGTGATCTAATATATCATACACGGGGAGTGTTTGATCTGGTATTCAAACACCGAAAAGTGAGTTGAAAAACGATGCGATAGCAGAGTTTTTTAACCGACCTTTGGTGTTTGGAAATCAGATCAAACAGGACTTTCGAGTGTGTGATATGGCCTTTCAAACGAATTCGCATTTAAGGAGAAAATCGAGTTTAAAGTTGTCCTGATTTTAGGCTAATTAAGATCACATATCCAAACGCCATCTCGGCACTAATTTCCTTTGTGTTTTCCTCATGAATTATTAATGAGGTGTAGAAACATTACATCAACTTTCTCCGACATGCACTGATTCTCTCGGCTTCAAACCAGTTACTTTATAAGTACTGGGTTTGAAAACCAACATACAGTAACGGTTACATCCACTTTATGCTGGGAATGTTCCAGGATTTAGCTGAATTTAGAAGCTAAGGTGGTGTGATCAGTGATTTGCACGTGATGTTGGAATAGGTTATCATTAAAGGTAATTTGAGACTTCGAGGTTGTCAATGAAAGTAATCAGAGGTAGTCAAAAGGTTTGGGAAACTGCCAGAACATAAGAATGCTTAAATTGACGTTTCGAGCGAAGGCCCTTCGTTTCACTTCACGTTTCACTTCACATTTCACTTCACGTTTCACTCCGACGAAGGGCCTTCGCTCGAAACGTCAGTTTAAGGATTCTTATGTTCCGGCAGTTTCCCAAACCTTTTGACTATCTATACGTTGTTCAATACTGCCGACGCAGCACTCTAATTTTACGTAATTAGAGGTAGTTTGAGACTTTGTATTTTTAACTTCTCTTCATATTCTTTCAAAAGGTTAACTGTTACCCGTAATGTACCCGCAATCAAGATTGTACTGTCAAAAACCGCTCTTGATGTCAGTGAGCCGGGGTACGTTTAACATTTTTTATTTTTACTGAGAATAAGTATGGATAGACTTCTGGGCCCGGTTGTTCAAAGGATGATTACCGCTAACCCTGGGTTAAAATTTAATCGGCTGTTTTGTTGGACATGTTCTGTTTGATAACTTTACCTAAAAGTTTACGGGATGAAACCTTTCCTTATTTACGTGAAATATGAGCAGAAAACTTTAAATATCATTTCCTACATTAGCAATAATTCATCCACAAAGTTTTCACTAATCCTGGGTTAAGCTAATCGGCATTTGAACAACCGGGCCCTGCTCAGTACAACATGAGGAGTGATATTTCAAGGAGCCTGCTGACATCAGCAGAAGATATAAGTGCAGTAACTAACCTTTAGGCAGTTCGTTATTAGGTACCAAGGACCGGTGAATGTTACCGGCAAAAGGAAGACACACAATATCAAAAGAAGTGGTCCACCTCACGAACGCCGGAGTGAAAAGAATGCTGGTTCCAAACCTGTAAACGAACCCTCAGCAAGGTCATCTAATAAGTCCCAAACCAAGGATAGAGTACCAAAGACAAAGCGTTTTAGAACTTCAAATGGTAAATGAAAATGGTAAACTGTATCATGTAAATAATTCTGGACATTTACTTATATGCTATTAGATTTATTAAATTTATCTGTGAATTAGAACATCATATATGCTGGATTATTTATTGAGGAGTTTGTTTACGTACAGAGTTTATCGAGATAAACGTCTCGTCGAATTGGTTTTAGTGTTTTAACTGTTTCAGGATTCGAGCTGTAGTGCATGATCAGAGTTCGAATCGATACTCTTCCCTTAACCACCGCTAAGCTCAAGTACACAGTTCACACATTCGCGAGTCGTCAAAAACGTTCAGCACATTTTATTATTTTTATTTTGACTAGAGCAGTGAGTTAAAAAGATGAAGATATAAAGTTAATTAAAGACCCAAATTCGTTCCACTGCTCTGTTTTTCTTTTTTTTTTTTGTAATATCGAAAGTCGAGGGGAAAGGGATCCCCAATTAATAAAAAAATGAACGGCAGCACTAACTCAACAGATAATCAGTTCAATAAGGACGTAGGGATGTTTTAGTCTCAGTAATTCCTCTCGCTCGAAGAAGAATTGACTGGCAATTTGTAGTACCGATCCGTTGTGTCGCTATTTTACGTGTTTATGATCTTCGTAACCTTCTCAAACTAGCTACGGTAGTCAGACTTAAACTGAAGTTCATCTTCGCATCTTTTTTTTAACACCAAAGCTGATGATTTCGATGCTTTTGTGTCCACCGACCTTATTAGGGCAGTGCATACTTTGCAGGCGACTTCTTGTGGCTGGCTGGCTGGCTGACTGACTTGGTGGCAATCACGTAACAATCGAATAAGTTGGGGAACTTAGCGAAGAAGTTTGGGCCAGTGAACGAGACAACATCGTTTCTTTTCGTTGCCTTCCCAAGATCACAGGCCACACTCAACCAACCCATTCTCTAGTTAGGGAACTTAGCGAAGAAGTTTGGGCCAGTGAACGAGACAACATTGTTTCTTTTCGTTGCCTTCCCAAGATCACAGGCCACACTCAACCAACCCATTCTCTAGTTAGGGAACTTAGCGAAGAAGTTTGGGCCAGTGAACGAGACAACATTGTTTCTTTTCGTTGCCTTCCCAAGATCACAGGCCACACTTAACCAACCCATTCTCTTCCTCAAATTGACTGTATCAACCACTATAACTAATAGTCAAGTTACAGTCAAACTGACTGAAATAGTCAATTTCAAGTGACACTGAAATTCGTGGGGACGTCATTGACGTAAAGCCTATCCCAATCAGAATCCTGAACCTGGACGCTAACCCACCCGAACTTGGACGCTTACCCTCCCGGAACCTTCCCAGAGTCCTGTTTACATGAGTTTCGATCGATACCTTGGGCCGATCGATCGAAAAACTGGAGCCATTTGAAAAAATAATGTCAATTGTCGTTTCTCAACCTCATTTCTGCTTGGAAGGTCAAGAAGGCTTTTGAATTTGCAAGCTCCATAGAACCAACTGACTCGTCTCTGAATCAATTATCTCTGAAAATTGTCTTAAACAATTTTACCTTCGGCCTAAAATATTATGTTCACTTGTTCATGTTGGGCACTTTATGCCGTTACATTAAATGTTGCCTTGCTCGTGTAAGTGGCTCTCTGTAGTCTGCTATACTATATGTCTACAATTCCAATGTATTGTAAGCAGGGCACTCATTAAGTGCTGGCAACCAGCTAAAAAAACCGTCTACTTCGAATTTTGAGCCGCCTACTTTCCGGTGAAAAGTTAATATGTGTTAAACAAATCTGAATGAACAGTGAAAGTTGTGCAAAGCAATGTAAATAAATAAAAATGTCAGCTTATGCGAAAAACTAATGAACAGACAGGTTTCTCGTTAAATGTTTTCATATTCCGTAATAAAATTTACTTCCATGTAAATGTCCTCCCGATGTCGCTTAATTTCTATCTGACGCGTGTTTTCAAACAGGACCGATACACGATCCGCCATCTTGTTTTTGATGCCACCTACTTGTACACTTAAGCCGTCTACTCTAAAACTTAATAAGAACCCTGATTGTGAGTATCAGTTGGAGAAGAAGTAAAGGAGAAGCGTAATTTCCCCGGCTGGTTAGGTACTTACCTGAAGGGGAGATGTAGCTCTCTAAACTCTTTTATAAACTGACACGAACAATGCGTTTCTCTCCATGCTGCTGGGTACTTGTCATATCTCCAGTCAATCTATTCCTCCCCTCCCTGATTCACACTTACACCTCGTACGATTAATACCCTCAGTACTACTCACTCGGAGGAAGATAACGCATGCGTACAGTCTTTTTTGGAAACGTGGTGCCACACCTCAAGCCGCTCGAGATCTGCATTAGTGTTGCTTGTATCAGTCTACGAAGGATTTCGGAGAACTACATCTCCACTTCAGGGCACGGTTGTATAAAACTCTTAATCATGATTAAGTTCATGTTAAGTTCGTTAAATTCTGATCCTGATTGGCTAAAACTAACTGCTAATCATGATTAAAGTTAATCACCTTTTTATACAACCGGCCCCAAGTAAGTACCAAACCACGGAGGAATTACATCTCTGTGGAGGTGAGTTTTCCACGTTTGCACGTCAGTTTTAGTCTCCTACACGACTTTGCTGTTCTCATTACCTCCAGTTGAAACACAGGGAAAAAAATCACAGAAATGAAATCAATAGACAGTAATGAATATTTCAATTTGAAATATTTTTTAAAAAATATCAGCCAGTTACATAATATAATTTTAAAAACTAATAACAAATCTCGTAAGAGTCTTGAAAATCACTTGAGGAAACTACTGCAGACGATCACTTTTTACCGTTTGTTCACCAATTTCAGATGGCTTAGCACACTTGTAAGCCACACACAGCATCTC
Organism: Nanipora kamurai; assembly: GCA_036872915.1. NCBI lineage: Eukaryota > Metazoa > Cnidaria > Anthozoa > Scleralcyonacea > Helioporidae > Nanipora > Nanipora kamurai. The sequence continues at coordinate 10,019 of JBAHVQ010225386.1, forward strand.
TGAATCTTTTTAAATGCTCGGTCGTGAAAAATTCTTCTGGTATTGTTTCTTTTAAACTTCCGTAATTGCAAATGTTCGAAACCGAACCAAACAGTAAAAGTTGACGTATAAAGGACTGGGACTCACGTATAACCAGTGAACTCTAAAAAGACTGGAACGATAACTCCAGATTGAATTTTGAACCCAACCCAGTGAGCTCTATATGTGACTGGAGAGAGATCTTACGGCCTACATGCGTATTCAGACCCTGTGTGCTCGCATTCGATTGCCCCATCCCACATTTAACAGCAAGAGCCTACATCTCATCCCCAGAGCTCCCTCAGACCTCTTGTACCCTGCAGCCAGCGACTGCAGTGCACAGGTTTTTCTGATCGCTCCTTTCAGAGATTTTAACCCTCCTGATTTCAGATTTAAATCTTAACTTCACGATTTTTGAAAAAAAAGGCATCAAAAGTTGGGTCTTTAAAAAAATAATTCAAAATGAATGGACATCACCTGAAAAAAGCAAATATTTTGTATTAATCTGAGGCAGAGAAAGCCTAGAATTGCGGTGCAGCGCTGTTGCTTTCAGTTCCACTCCTTAACAGTTTTGGTGAAGGTGATTGTGGCCTCCCATGGTCTTATATACAGAACCAGCCGACAACTTAAAGAAATAAAGGAAGAAACAAACTCCGAACAATAGTGTCATCTTGATAACTCAAGAT
>JBAHVQ010225437.1:0-10719 GCA_036872915.1 Nanipora kamurai
AGTTTTTAACTAGAAAAGTTTTTGGGCTAATTGCATGTACCTTTTGCTGGCCACGAAACCAGAGTAGCACTTTGAATGTTGTTAACATTTCTTTAGCTGTTAAAGCTAATTTTTCCTAAATGTTTTCATTTGACCCTTTACCGGGCACTGTTGCCAGATGGCAACATATTAATTTTACTCTAACTCCAGACGATTTTACTCGTCAAGGGGAGACCTCCCGAAAACCTGCCCGATAATGGGTTAAAAACGAAATTCGAAAAGGAGAGAGCGGTAAACGTAAATAAGGTGTCCAGCAAGTTTAAAGGCATTGTTGAAACCACTGGTATCGTAGTAGTGGCCGATTGGTCTAAGTTAAAGAAACAGTGCTGCTATCATTTGAAACACGAGTAGAGCTCACTAGTTCTGACGTTGTATATTAATAGTGTATGACCTAAATATGTCTTCGCACTTATGTAATTATAACTTAAGGTGGTTCGATACAGTTTAACTAATTTGTGGAACATCACGGTTTATTATATCGCTAAAGAACGTGGAGTTCCACAAATTTAATATAGTTCTTACATTATCACCATGCAAACTTCAAAGAGTTAATCGATATACTATCGTAAAAAAATTGCAAAATGCAAGTTGGGCGTGAAGTGATATTTTTAAAGAGAATGAAACATAACATCCCAAGGAAAAAAAAATTGAATGATCTTTATTATCAAAAAATTTAATCAACAAAAGCTATTACGCGCTGCTGTGGTAACATTGAGGTTTGAAAATGCACCAAACCACCAGTTGACACTTTTTAAATTGTAAAAGATCACAATGACCTTCAATTTTTTGTAGTCTACATGTATTAACGTGTTTTTATTTATACCAGGTAACTCTTTCAGTTCCTAAGCTGTTCTCCGTGGAGGTCTTGTAAGAGCCACACGGGTCCAGTGTTACTGCAGGAAGAAACTGGAGTACCAAGAAAACAGCTGCGATGCATGATAGAGTCAAACTGGTCGACACTCTTTTCATATGTCACCAAGGTAACTTTAATCAGAAAACGGTATGTAGCCAGAAATTCAACGCTAGTCATGGTGGTGAGACACTACAATGTACCATTAGCACCCTTTATGTTTATCGAAGTGTATGCAAAATCATTGGGCAGATTTAAACCAATTCTATGATCTCAATTAAAAAAAAAAACCTTGAAGAAAAATTTCAACGGGAGTAAAAAACAAAAGGTGAGCATCTCCCCGCAAACGCTTTTTTAAGCAATACTATTTGTAGCTAACAATGCTTTTCTATGTAGTACATAACGTTCCATTTAAGCCAGAAAATATCTACTTGGATTTATGAGGGTAGAACAAGCATTCTTCCATTTCTCAAGAAACTGTATACATATATATATATACCTAAAAACTGTGTCGAAACTACATACGGGCCTACACGGGCTTAGGCCCGCATTAATTATGCACGAGGCTTGATGAAATATTGCATAGTTCATAGAAACCAACGACAAAATACTAGTTGTATCCAAATGATTAAATTCAAATACTTTTCTTGTTCATGTTATTTGGAGTTGCAATAAAAACTAACGACATTTTGTTTTAAACTATAGTCGTGTTGTTTTGCATCAAAATGTTATGGGTGGCAAAGGTCTTTTTCCTTTGGTAAAACTCTCGAAATCGTAGCGGGACATACTTTATAGTGAATAAGCTGAACACAAACTTTAGGTTCGTGCGTATTCCTGTGTAGGGCTAAGAAATCGTTTTTCTGAGATAACGAGTTTCACGAACGTTTGTCTCGGACGTACTGTAGGCTGCGGGCTCTTGTCTTAACTGTTAAATTAATTGCGACCTGTGTCATTGTTGCGTCCACATGACTTTGACATTCTGGCTACGTCACTTCCTCAAAAACCATTACACTAGAGCTTCAAGAACGTTAAAAACGTCGAGTTTACATTTTCAAGCGCACGAACATACTCAACTATACTCCTCTTAGTTTAATGTAAGTTTAGTTTAATGGCATACCAGATCTCGATGAAGAATCCAGTTGGAGTGAAGGTAGTGAATCCCATCCAATATTTGGTAAAGAAGAGATTTTATCGTTGTTCTAGCAACGGGGCAAGGCTTCTTTTGAGCTTTGTAGCCACGGTGATATTTGATGATGTGCTAACAAAATCGTGTCAACGGAAAAAAACATGAGTTACCATAACAAGCATCAAAATATACAACGTATACACCTCAATGCTCCCAAATAAGGAGGTGCAAATCTGATCTGGTTCAACCTTAAAAGATTCAAGTTCCGACACCATTAGTTCAAGTCGAATCGGAATGAATATATCACTTTACCGTTCGGATCTGGTGGGACTTCTAGAGTTTCAATCAGATTAATTCGGTTGACCAGACTAAAACCACCATATTTCTTAAATAAATGTTTGATTTAAACTTTCTCGTGATTGAGTCTGGGATTAACTTTCCCGTAAGTATCAATTGATAGACATGGGAACGTAGATGGCTCATAAACACACACTAAACCGACATATCCTGGATTCCTTGCTTTATACTTCCCGTCTCTGATACATCAATGAGCCAAGGTGACTCGAGTTTGAACTTTTAACTTGTTACTTTAACCATTTGGTACTTCCCTAATATTAGGGTCGGGCGGAGAACACGATATCGGATGTCTTCAATCTGCGTATACTCTTTCGTACTGGTCATTCGGTTACTTACATAGTCAGGAGGTCTTATTGCAGTCAGATCGGTTCGAGGGTATCATCAGAAATTTGAATAAAAAACTTGATGTTGTAAGATGATTTGCTATATCGTAAACTTAACTCCTTCCGCTCATACGATAATATTCCAAGACTTCGCGGCTGGGTTTCTCAAAAGCATAAAGCCGAGGCTAAACGAGACAACCTTGTTGTACAACATCAGGAAATGAGCAATGTTAAAAGAAATGTAAACTTCCGTTCAACACCACAGCAATAAAAAAAGATTATATTGTTTGATGACCTGTGGAAATAAAATTTGCATTTGTTATTGCATTGTTCCCTAGCCGAAATTGTACAACAGTGTTGGGACGTCAAGTCTCGGCTTAACCCTTTAGCTTCCAATCACGTACATCAGTGATTTAACTCCTTCCTGTCCCTATAGGTCCTCAGCGACCTATGCAGACTTTAGTAAGATTCTCTGGCTAACGCCAGACAATTTTACACGTCCAGGGGAAAGTGCTCGGACAGGAAAGGGTTAATGATTGCACATTGGATGCATAAACAGATTTCAGATTGATTTTCAAAAGAATTTTGAATTGATTAAATAAATTAAAATTTCTTTTGAATAACCTAAAAGCGAAATTCAGAATTTACCAAGTTCGACCAGATCGGATTCTGATTGCAAATTATAGTTTTTTTGAACTTAATTAATTAAACTTATATTTGAACATGCGCGACGGAAAAGGTCAATCAGATCCAATGCATATAGATGTAAATGAAGATAAAGCGGTTGATGTAGATGAAGCTAGGAATCACGCTTATACGTACATGTGTACGCAAACCTACATGTATTCCCAACCAATATATGTAGGTGTGAAGAAGACTCCCATTAACTTGCAGTGAGGGCAGGCAACTTCTGACTGTCCAATAGTCTTTATTAAAACGTATCGGCCATTGGGCTTACTTCAGTTTGGAGGTAAAAATAGTTTAACTGAAGGTTGAATGGCTGAGATGTTTTGAATAAAATCTACCAAAGTTCATTTAAACTAATTAATAATTCATAAGGGAAATTCAAAAGAAAGTAATCTTTAATCAAAATCTGTTCAAATACAAAACAGTATAACAAAATATCAGTCGTGTATCACATTTATAGAAGCTGATGTTTTGTGAATTATTTCTATACCACATTACAGACACTGTTGCGGCCTTCTGTTGCATTTTTCACATTACAATTTATTACTTTTTACTTGCTCTGTCAAAATGACAGAAAGGCCAGAATAAACACCAATCTAAGTAAAGCTATTTCAACTTCGTTTTACCAATGGCCTATACATTTCTGGGAGTGTTTGTCCATTGTTGCACTGTGTTAACAATACCATTGCTAATAGAGACAATGAACGAACACTCCCAGAGGCCTATAAACCATTATTAAAACGTTAATAGATTGCTCGTTTCAATCCTGATGATGAACGTTTAGCCAGAAAGCTAGTCTACGAGTTGTGAACTTGTAAGTTTTCGAGTTGCGATCTGACTTTCACCGGTAGCCGGAAGTTTTAGCGATTAGAGTGTGGTTGTTCCACCGACGGGATTGCCTGGATAGTTTATATACAGTTATCCCTTAGTTTTGTTTTCATTTTTATCGAATGCAAATCTCTGTTCCCCTGGGTTCTCTGGCGCCTACTGATAGCAAGTGATTTCCTTGTGATTACTAGGTCGTTGATTTGTTTTTATTTCTCACATTTCATTGGCTAATTTTTGTCACATGTTTCCCTTTAGTATAAAACCTAGTCTACTTGCCATTCCTCTTTTAGAACTCGTTTCACTCTTTGACGGAGAGCAATAGCTCGAAACGTTAGAATTCTTTATCATAAATTCGTCAATCTACCAAACTTTTAACTTTTTGCGCTAACTTATTTGTAAGTTTGATTGTTAAGGAAAACCTGACACTAATAAATGGGCCGTTCCTATACTAGGTGAGACCATGATTGTGGCCGAACATGCAAAACAAAGAAAACATTAAATTATTGCTAAAAAGTACATCTCATGGTATAGTGATTCAATCAAAGGTCGAAAAATACTCCACAAAATAAATCCCAACAAAGTTACTCAGCTAAAACTCGTGTACGAGCAAGGAAATTTAGACAGTAATAGACACAACGAAATAAAGTCAGCAGGAAATCTGATTGTGCGTACAGGCCTTTATCCTTTCACATCCTGAAACTGGACAGTTAATGACGTCATGTCTAACACGTGGTATTTTGTCGCGCTGACCAAGAAATAGCGGGCTCAATTACTTTCTAACCAAAAAAATCCTAATTTTGCAGCTCGTTATTCGACTTTGAAGCCGTTCAATTGCTATCAAGCGTGAAATAATTTTGCAATTTAGTACGTATAGTTTATTAAAGCTACATTACGTCGTCATCGGAATAAGAGCGACGTTGGTAATCGTTGGGAAAACATGAAAGAATTTGCATTTGTCCTCGACGAACAAGATTTTTCAAGCAACGCGGAACAAATTGGATACAAGATATAAGCTAATTGGGAGTTGAATCACATTGGATCACATTCTGTTTTTAAAAAGGTTTGAAATACCCCTAAGACGTCAAAACTTACTAAAACAGAGAGCTACTAATATTACCCAATTTGGCAAAATGGCCACTTTTCGCAGAAGGACAGTTGAAAAAGTTTACTGTTCCCTCCCTTTGAAATTTACATTAAAACGATGTTCTTCTATTCATTTACATGTTAAAGTAAAAATCGTCCTTGGGAAAAATTTGCTAATATACAGTAATCACTGCCATTATTTATGTGGTACAAGTGTCTGGTTGAAAAATGCTTTTTAAAAGTCACAGAAAAAATAGCTATTTGATGAAATTGACTTATTAGAACTTGTACAATTTTTCAGTGCCATTAAAAAAATACATTAAAAAGTGTTAGGTTTTAAAGGAGCGCTATTTCATAAGATTTATGAGGTCACAAATGCAAGTCATGCTTCTGTCATAAAAACCAATGACATATGGGCATTAAAAAGGGAATTTATTAAAAATTCCCACGCAAAAAAATTATGGCTTGAAATTAACTTCTGTTGTCATGTTTTAAGATGAATCCAGTAATCAGACCAGGAAAAATGCGCCGCACAAACTTTTTCAGTGTTGAAAAATTGTACCTATGGGGTCAAATTAATTGTTGCCCTGGGAAAAACCTCCAAATAGTTCAGTCTTTTTAAGGGTATAATTCCTTTTTGGATTTGAGTGTTTGCAATACTTAACTGTTACATATGTTAACTTTATTTTGTGTTTTGCTCCTATTTTCTCCGATTTTTACTTGAACTTTTTGTTGTTTACGCTGAATTCTTCAACTAGTTTGAAGTTATTTCCATTTTTTTTTAGAATCTATGTATCTAGCTTACAGTAACAGAAAATACCTCCTGAAAATAAATATGGTGAATTATTCCCAACACTGAAAACTTAAACTGGTTTCATATGTTCTTTGAAGATTTTATTAATTGATGGGCCAAATCACTGCCGTGATTTAGACATTGATAAAGTCGCTAAATTCTGACATTTCTCAAGCAGCATCTGTTTTTGTTTTAGTTTTTTGTCATTTTAGTAGCTAGTTAACTTAATATCTGAACACTGAATCATGATATGAAGGCTGAAATAACTCACTACTCAGTTTGGATAAACTTTTACATTAAAAATTATGAAAGACCTTTTTTCGCAGTTTGTGCATGACAGAGTACGGTGATTTTACACCACTGTTCAGATAGTTAATGGTATATTTGCATTTAATGCTGGGGCCGTGAAATGAGATGTACTTTGTACTAATAGTTTCTCTCACAGCAAACAGCAAATTCACTGGTAAAAATATAATTACATGTATTGATGAAAATTACGGTTTCAGTCATTCTATAATCTACGTCAAAACCGACCCACCCAAATTCGGAAAGAATCTTGTGACCAAACTGATTCTAAAATTAGCAAAGAAAGGTTTAAGTGAATTATTCTGCATGATCTCCCGCAACGTTTAAGCAACATGGAAGATCCACATTTTTGTTGGTGTGAAAGACTGAAAATTGCGTTCATGTGATTTATCGATAAAAATATCATAACTGGATAACTCGCGGATTCGCTAACTCGCTGTAAGAGCCGAAACTCGAAACTCGCAGACTCGTAACTCGCAAAATACCCTACTCCCGGACAGGAAAGAGAAGGGGAGGGAGAGAGAGATAGAGAGCGAAACCGATGGACGCACGACGGAATGAGAACGAAGGAATATAAAAAAGTTTGATTATACATATGTTGAGTAAGTTTAGCGATTTGAGTGATTTAAATATTGTAAATCACAAAAAGAACAGAAAGCCTTACCCATAAGTCATGTTCAGCATAATCAAAAAGTAGCCAGACCTTTCGGTCTGCGTGCGACAAAAAAACTTTTTGCAGAGAGATGACGTTGGGATGTCGAAGTTCTCTCAACAGCTGAAAAGTAAAACAAATAAGCAATTGACACCAGCAGTTAAATCCTTCCGGGCAATTTTTTAAAGTCTCTTGATGCATGTTTGTCTATGCAGTTTCCTGTCTGCCAAGGTTCCTTGCAAGAAGAGTAACCAAGTAATACATAAACATTTAGACTTAAAGAAAGATATTAGAAAGATTAACAAACCGACAGACAGCGGTTTAAAGCTTGAGCAACCACTTTCTACGTGGATAGCTTCTTCTTGCTGTTTACTTTTTCAATGTATGTCCACCCAGACAATTATACTCCGAGTAGCAAATTTCGCCATTTGGTCAGACCTATCAACAGTGTAAACTATCCTGGTTTTGCACTACCTGTCTTGGCAGTTACTATTTGTTTATTTCTCATATGACAGAAACACAGGGAGGTAGAAAAAAATTTCAAATCATGAATGCTACAATTCACTGCATATGTGTATTTTCCGCAAATTATATGTATTATATGTATTTTTCGGTATATAAGCTTTATTAATGCGATAGTTTATTCAGTAAATAATGATATAAAAGTAGAGTGCTGCGTCGGCAGTTTTATACAGCTTGTAGATAATCAAAAGCGATGGGAAACTGCCAGAACTTAAGAATAGAGAAACTGACGTTTCGAGCGATGGCCCTTTATTTAATTACAAAATTAAAGATATTGTCATCTGTAATTTTAATATTTTACAAAACGATCCTGAGACATCGGACATTTTCGCTGACAATCCATTGATTTCTTTTCGACAAAATAAAAATATTCGAGACTGTTTAGTGCACAAGATTCATCGTCATAAGCGGGTACCTTTTCTTGCTCTCGCGCCCGTTGCTACACATCCCCACCACCCAAACTTGTGGGCTCAAATCTGACTTCGTAACTCAACACCTCTTCCAACATCATTTACTCCTGTTGCAAATGTTGCAAACTCTACATCGGCGAAACAGGCCGACGTCTCCCGGATAGATTTACTGAACAACCTCACTCTGTTAACAGAACTGATGTTCATAAACCGGTTTCACGGCATTTTAATCGCACTAACCATTCGTTTAGTAATATGAAAATCTGTGCCAGCTCAAATTTCCGGAAGTAACGATAGCCGCAAGAGACAAGAAAGACGTCTCATTTTCAAACTTAGAACCGTTTATCCCCATGGAATCAATGAGCGCTTTTCTTTCATTTAATCTCTCACTAAGTTATTGTTTTTGTCTTGCAAGGGCGGAAAAAACTTTAGTTCGTGAGCTTTATTTCCTCAGATTTTATTTTAGTAATTATTTTAGTTTGTGTCATGTATCCCTGCACAAGCTAATGACTTGCCTAGCAGGGGCGGATAAATATATTGGCTTATATTCCTTATTTCTTTTTAGTTCGAAAAAAATTAGTTTTTCATTTATTGTCTTTATAATGACATTTTCCTTCTCACAAGTTAATGCTTCTGCTTGTATCCCTTATTCCCTTGGTTTTCTTTTGTTTTAACCCGTTGCTTATTACTTTTTGCGTATTACTGTTCCCTTGGAGCTTCTGCCGGGTCCTCGCCCTCTTCGGTTAATTGATCGACGTTTTAGAATCAAAAATGACCATCCACCATTTACATCTCATTAACTAGTTTGTTACCGATTTTTGAATCCTATCTTTTTGTCACACGATTTCTTCTAAATATAAAAACACCACCAACTTTTTTTTTGCATTTTAAGTTTCACTGCGACCAAGGGCCTTCGCTTGAAACATCAGTTTAACCATTCTTAAGATCCGGTAGTTTCCCAAACCTTTTGATTATCTACAAGCCGTTCAGTACTGTCGACGCAGCACTCTACTTTTATATCATTGTTTGGTTTTATAATACTTTCTGTTTCTTGTTCCTCCAGATTGGTTTTTGCTTTTCTTTCTATCGCATCGGTTACCCCAAGAGAAACTATCTTCAGATATTTGCATGGATATTATATTTTTTTATTTACACGGCATCATGTTCACCGTGCTTGTCAAGATTTATGAGTACCAGCTCGCCAGAAAAGTGCTCTCTTTCGAGAGCTGGCACTCGAATACACATAACAACATGACGAAAATTTGCTGCGAGTTGCCAGCAAGCTATTCGTTATTTCTGGAAATAGAAATTCGTGTACACACAGAAGCACGACGAAAATGACGCCAAGTAAACAGAAACAATGTAACAGCCGCCCAAGTCTCTAAAAATTGTTTCCACAGATGGAACCGTAACGTAAGAAATATAAGGAAAACAAAAAACTGTAGGAGCAACGAACGGAATGCGTGGTAGGTTATCTAGGTTTTGAACAGCCGATCCCTGTATGTTGCGATACGATTATTTCTCATACGACAGGACATACCGCGATCTCTCGACAGGCTGACATTGAGATTCCTGTTCCTTCTATTAATTTCAGGGCATACTCTTTCTTCTCAGATCTAAAATGGTGAGATGAAAGTAAACCTATAGTTAAAAAAAGTCTGTAATTACATTTATCAACATAGTTTCTGGTATTATTATGATTCTTTGGCCCTTCTTCTTTGTCCTTGCTCTGTTATACATGCTAGGATTCACACGTGACATTGAAACTACATACAGAAAATCAATACCCATTATTATTCGGTTTATTTTCCTCACCTTTTCGATTGTTCGAAAAACCGCTACGATTAACTACCAGCAAATAATGATTTGCTCATGCGCATTGGTTGTGCAACGTTGTTTAGCGGTAAATAATATCCTAATCATGCTCGTTATACACTCTGTGTCGGTAAACATAGCTCGTTTGTACCAGTGGTTCAGAAGGGCTGTCAAAACAAGGGTTAGCTGTTAAGTAAAATAAAACAAGATAAAACATAAATTTTCCTGATTATTTCCCTCTGCTTTCGGCATCTGTAAATAATTGCTCTGCTTGCCATTGACAAATCATTAACGCTTACTCTCAACCAATAATTGTTAATTATATGCATTAGAAAATAATCGCATTCTGAAAACTCAGAAGGAATAGAATCATATCGTTAAATACCCTTCTCAAGAGATGCAATTAAATCGCCAAGTGCAATTCATTCACCTATGGTAACAGAGTTCAAAGTGGTACTTTTTTTCCAATAACTTGTTTTTTGTTAGAAATTAAAAAGTCCATCGAAATATACACGTTTTTAATGTTTGTTTTTAATGATCCAGAAGATTCTAAGAGATTTAATGACCACAAATCCTCAGATTTGCAGAGTAATGTTGGTTTGAAACGTCTATGTGTGTTTATTTTCCATAGTCATATACGAGCTAGATAGCCCTGGGCAGATTATCCGGAAGGAAATACGTAGACAAGGTAGTCATGTTGTTCGCTATCATATATCACTCCAAGTTCAGTCTCAGAGAAGACACTCGTATCTGTTCGACATCTGGTCTTTATTTCTCCTCAAACCTTTTGTTACGTTCTACTCAAGTCACGTTTGGTGCGTGTGCCTACCAAAATGAGTATCACAGTATTTTCAATCAATCAATCAATCACTCTTTATTTAAACACGGTAAAATCTTCAGTACTTAATACATTTAAAACTATACTAAC
>JBAHVQ010225458.1:0-10715 GCA_036872915.1 Nanipora kamurai
TCTGTCATTAATCTGATTCTGGAACAGAGGACGTGTGATGTCAGCCTTGATATTCGCTTTCAAACAACTGATAGCTTCTTATTGCATAGCAAATGTGCACCTCCAGCAAAGCACAGCGGCAAACGTCTGAACAGTTATGTGTTGGGAAGTAATAGACGTCCCCCATTCCTAAACTTTCGTAAAAACATATCCCCCAGACCTACATAAAACAATTAATGACCATCATATATACTGTAACCGACATAAAAGTCAACGGTTGCAGTCAAGGATCAATAGCAGGTATAGTAGGGGTTTATTAGCCCTCTTCTACCAGCATCTGTTTATACATGCAATCACTTTTTAAAATAATTATGTCCACACTTAATCTTAATTTTTAAATTACTATCGAAAATCGCAGGTAATGGTAAGTGATGTGCAATAAAGCACTTTATCACGATAAACTTTAATAAGCCTGTTACTCCAGCCGCTCCATTATAAGAAATAAAACAAACAAAAAACCAAGAAACCGCAAACCAAGAAAACACAAACAAAAATCGCTAAATGTAGAAATGTACTGCTGTATGACTATTGTCACAAACAGTAAGACATTGCGATTAATTGAATAGTTGTCTAGTATTGAGAATTGAAATATTAAGTTTACTGATAGGTTACAAAAACCTAATATGAGTTATATATCACAGATTTTCAGGACACATCACACACATTTGATATTTAGTTATTCAGAAAAACAGACTATTTAAAATTGGATCAATGGCTGGAATAAGATATTATTTTTTATGTAATCAGGCTCAGTGCATTGCAAATTTAAAAGACGTTTTGACCTCTTCTTCATTAAGAACTTCCTCTTTCTGTCTGTGAATAGTGGAAAATACTATAAGACTGGCAGAATTGTACGCCGATAAGATCACTGATAATCAGTGATCTTTTAATGAAATGTAAACAACCTATTTGAGAGCGTTTACAAATCTGGGTAACAAGATAAGCTAGGCTACAAATCAAACTCTGCATTAGAATTACCTAACCTTTTTATACCTAATTCTCTTTTCCACAATAAAAGTGGAGTTCTTTTACTGATTAAGAATTGAATTCTAAATATGTGCTTAACCCGTTGACTGCTGAAAGTGCATCCCTCTATATTACACTGACTAAATTTAGATGATCTTCCTTGCCAAAAAGATTCCTCTGTTATCGAAGGAATTAACTTTCCAATTTTGATGGGCTATAGTTCATGAATATATTTAGTTAATTACTCCTGGCAAGACTATTTTCTCAGTTACTACCTACTTACTTTGCATAGAATGGCATTGCACCTGTTTAAATGAAAAGGTAAAAGTTCTATCAGGAAGTACTTTAATGGGTTGAGGTTGAGTCGACAATGTCCCCAGATTGTTTTCTTGTAAAACACTTCAAATTATTTGCTACAATCAGTCTGATCTGTCTGTTGCAACTTACTAAGATATAAATAATAAATTCCAAAGACAACTGGCAAAGAGGCCATATGTTGTATGGAAATGGACAAGTGACAGTGTATATATACAGTGTAAGTTGTTAAGTGAAAGACTAAGATTGTTAGACATCTTCCCAATACCTGATTTATGAATCCTATTTATGAATTATACAGTATACTCCAGTAACATTATGAGTCAGAGTTACTGAACGGTGAACACCTAGGATTATGATTCATAACACTTCTTTTGGGGTAAACTTTACCTCACCTAAAAGACTTATATATTAAAATTGTTTTATTTCACAAATACTGTGATTGGGTAAATCAAATTTTAAAATGAAATTTGGTAAATTATGAGCTGGTTGTATTCAGGAACAATTTATGTGTGCAATACCTAAAATGAATCAACTATTGGCTTAATGGGATAATTATGAAAGAGAGCATCCCAAATGTGTTTCTACATGTTCCAGAGTTAAATATAACAGGATGGTTGTACACATATGTTATGTTATTTGCATCGGCTCAAACAAAGTTACCTCATTATGGTTCTGTTCACTTTGCAATGAAAGTTTTTACCGGACTTTTAGCCACTGTGAAGGGATTTTAAACTTATCTGACGGTAATGCTATCAGAAGGAACATGAGCTTTAACTGAAAATGTGGATGTACTTATAAGACTACGGTAATCCCTTATCACCTCTTGAGGGATGTGGATTAGTATAAGATGGAACGGCTGGTGCATTAGTAAATAATAAAATCTCTTTAACAAGAATTTGAGTCTCACGTTATTACATCATATAACAGAAGCGGCCGAGTAAGGGGACAGCGGGTTCTGTAGCCCCACCCAAACCAAATTGGTTTGGCAAAATATTGAGTCTCGTGAGTTTTTTACAAATCGTTTCATCGGGATCGCGTTTGGCAAGATGATATGTTGTGCGATTATTTTTTTTTTTAACAACTCCGGCTTTTGTTCGAGACGCCAGTCAACTGCTGGATTTTTCCACTAAACTAGGCAGAAGCCATATCCCATTGACGCGACGGTGTACGATGAGCTCCCCACGTTTCAAAATGCTGTGCCGCCTCTGCATAACATGGTACTAGAAGTGGGGTTAAGACATTTAAATAACTAAGAAAACCACAGGGTTCATTCTCTTTCAACATACGAAGCCAAACTCGATATTACAGCCAGGAACAGCATCGAAAGTGTAGGCACATTTACGATAGTGATCACTTTGCCGGCATTCTGTTGGCCGAGATCCCGTGTTCTCGTTTGTTTTTTTTTTTTTGTTTCTGTGTTTACTTTAATACTTCCAACACCCAGGCCAAGCGACGCCGAAAAACGAAAAACCAATACAAGACGTCCAAGCGGTCCGAGCCAACGGAGATCACTTTAGACACTGGGAAACCAGGTTTCACTACTATTGTTTGCTCGAGAGATATAGAGAACAAAGAACAGGAACACGGAAACAAATGCACATTACATCACAGCTAAACGACCCTTCAAACTAGCTGTACTTCGAAGTACAATACCAAGCTCGGAATGGAACACACTCGACGATGTCATCGCCCCAAAAATTTCGGCTGACGATCAAGACAAACCCTGGATTTGGCTTTAAAAAGTTAAGGAACATTACGTCGGAGCGAGTACATTGATGCAGGATCGCAACCACTTCTGGGCAAAAATGTCAACAGTACCACTTACAACTTGGGAAACTATGGTTCGCGCTGCGGCCGGTCTCTGCTCTTTTGGCGCTCAAGCCGATTAGTTTATGCGTGCCAAATTTCTTCTCGGGCTCAACGAAGCTTTCAGTCGTTTCCACGAGGACATTTTCTACATACAGTAGATGGCTAAAGGAAACCTGCGGACCCCCGTTTAACTTAGTCTTCGTGGTCAGCGCTATCTTGTGAGGCTGCCCAAAGCATAACCAAAATGTAACAAGGTTTTATAACTGAAGAGCAGATCAACTAAACAGCAACTCTCACTTCTAACAGAAGCCCATCATAACATTCATCTAAGGGAAATAACCCGAGTACCACCACAAAGCCTTGTTGGTAATGTAGCGACAAAGTGAATCACCCATGTGAGTCCAGTCCAGCTTACGGAAAAACCGGCAGTAACTGCCGAAAAACGGGCCGTTTTGCGAAAGTATGTATGCAAGCCACGAAAGACAAAGAAACCCCTCGACCTAGTCTTCCAATGATCACTCCACCAAAGTCCAAACAAATAAGATCACTCAATGACGAACCACGACCATGGCTCCAGCAGGAAGAAGCGGTCCACTATGAACCTTGAAAACATTGTTTCATCTCAGGGACAACCGCAAACCCAGCCGACGAGCACTCGTCCCCTGACGTAAAGAAAAAAGGATACTTCGTGACGTTTGCCTTATCAAGTACACAAGCTGACCTGCCAAGTGAGGTCATAGAAATTCCTTTCCAAATTAATTCAGACACATCTTCCAACACCCTCCCGTCCAAATACCTTGCCAGCATGCTATGGATCAACCTTCTTCCGAGCAACACCATCCTTCAGCCTTATGCAGCGCCACCCATCCACTCAATCGATAAAGTTACGCTAAAAGTCAGTACAGGAAATCATACAGGTACCCTAACCTTTCAGGTTATAGATACAAGCCAACCACCACTCCTCAGCGTCGGTGTCAGTAAGCAATTGAGCTCACCATCACTTCATGCTGATTTTATTTACAAATGCTCCTCTAGCTCTAAATACGACTCACTCATTAATCAAGATATCAACGCTACCTTGGCGTAGGCAATTGGACTACCCCTACCCCCACCCAACACCGCTAAGAGAACTTGGCCACTTCTTGGATTACTAACAATGGACTTCATCACTCAACATTGTCCCATTTTACTCAAAGGAACAGTATACAGATGTTAGATGTTACTCCAAGTGACAAACCATACCGAACAAGTAGAAAAAACTCTACTTGGCCCGGGAGGGATCCGTACCCCCCACCTTCGGCTTGCTAGTCGGACTGGTAAACCGAAGGTCGTGGGTTCCAATCCCTGCCGGGCCAAGTAGAGTTTTCTCTACTTGTCCGGTATGATGATGTTGGATGTTACTCCGAGTGACGAACCATACCGGACAAGTATTGGGTCTATTGGGTCCGGCAGGGATTCGAACCCGCGACCTTCGGTTTACTTGTCCGACGCTCTACCAACTGAGTTACAGGTCAAGTTGGGAGCTGGTCGCGAAACGATCTTACTTGGGCTCTGATAAGGTCTATTTAAATCCTATCTGATTTTAAAATCAGATAGGATTAAAATGTCCCGACATGGAAGAAATTAGAATATGTTTCGAAATATCAAGAGCCCAAGTAAGATCATTTCGAGAATAGTTTAGCCCCAGTGAGCTTTGGGAGAATACCTACCTCTTCAAGGGTAGGTATTGTATGATGTTCTCTACGAATAGCTTTGTTCAAATCCTCAGGGTCTAAGTACAGTCTCAATGTTCCATTTGTTTCTTGAATATCCTGAAATTAATCTACACAATGATTATCGTTTGCCTCTAGTTTGCTAAATCTCTTATTTAAATTATATTTAAATCTCTTATTGTAAATCAATTATGGAAAATTACAATATGGCTATAGGTCAGGTTTATAAACTAGTACCACGTTAATGGAATAATTGTGTTTGCCATTACAGAAGCCTACATTTATACACTAGCTTAGGATTAAAAATAAAGGAAATACATCGAGTTTTAGAATTTAATCTATCTCCATGGTTGAGGAAATACACAAATTTCAACACCAAAGAAAAGAAAGAAATCCAAATATGACTTTAAAAATAACTTTTTCCAGCTTATGGATCGAGGTGTTTTTGGTATTCCTAAACAGAGTTTCAGAAAGAGGCCTGATATTCAATTAATACCTAATGAGGATATATTACGATATTTAGCTAGCAAAGCCACTTTTGTTGCTAGAAAAATCTTCAATAATAATCTAATAGCAGTTTATAAAATCAAAGAACGCCCAACACTTGATAGACCTGCTTGTTTTGGAATGTTTATGCTGGATTTATCAAAGGTATTAATGTATGCTTTCCATTCTTATTATATTAAACACAAATATGGTGACAAATCTAAACTATTTTTTACTGATACCAATAGCCTTACTGGCGAAATACACATACAAGATGCTTACAAAGACATCTGGAGTGATGAACATAAGTTTGATAATTGCGATTACCAAAAAGATTCACCTCTTTATGATGATAGTAACAAAAAAGTCATCGGTAAATTCAATGATGAAGCTGGCGCCACTCCCATTAATGAGTTTGTTGGATTAAGATCTAAAATCTATTCTTACATTAAAGATGATGCTAAAAATGGCAAAACAGCCAAAGGCATAAAAGAGAATGTCATTAAGAAAACCATAAAATATGAAAATTGTAAAGATATATTATTAAAAAATAAAGAAATAAATCATCAGATGAAAACAATTAGAAGTCAAAGTCAGAAATTAGAAGTCAAAAGAGTTAGACTCTTACAAGATTAACCAAAATTTCGTTGGGTGTTTTTATGATAAACTTATTGTAGATAATTGAACTGATAGTTTGGCATATAAGCACTATCAAGCTTAATAAGAATCCATTAGAACAAAAACAAAATAGTTAATAAGAGTTTGTAACCGTCACTGATATAAATACAACAGAAAATTTACAATAAAAAATCAAAAGAAAATGCATTAACAAAAATGAAGAAAAAGATACGGAGGAAATCAATAAAACTCATAGAATTTATTTTATATATATTTCTAAACAGATAATGTGTACGTTTTCCGTAAATTATTGTTTAACTAATTGGATAAAACGCATGTTATTCATTATTAAAATTTTAACCCGTTGTGACAAAATATCTGTTTATTGATTATTTTAAAACTTAACATACATCTTTTATATTATTGCTTACAACTGAATTTATCACAAAAATTAATCATTAAATCAAATTTTTATCACTTTATATTTTCTGTCCGATTATTTCATTTTATTATTTCCTCGTATTCTTTTCTATTTTATGTATTTTACGAAGCTTGTGACCTAACTAAAAGACATAAATACAACTTTTTTTTTTCCATTCCTTTTATTTTTATGGTTTTAGACAAAAAAGCAGGATATTCATAAACGAGCCCAGAAAGGGAAGAATCTTCTTGAAAGTTTGCGATCACGTAAGAAGGTACAAATGATACGTTTTTTTAATATGATAAATTGTAACAGGAAGGTCAACAAGGTAGTGTGAACAAAAACAGCCAATACCTAAGATTAAATTATAACACATATCTTGCATAACATTGAATACAAAATGGGTGGTAGGACTTCATATATATCGTGCATACTTACAAACAAACATGTAGGCATACCATAACAATTCATGGATAATATGTGAGAGACTAATTAATTTGATGGTTACATGTCTGGGACATTTCATACACGTCCATTACTTCACAAAACATTAGCTTTAATATATTGCTAAAAGGTTGCTAAAAATTAAACCTCGTTGTCAACCAATTTTAAAAGGTGATTTCCAAAATATAACCCGTACAAGAATGACGTCCAAAAATAAACGGGAAATATTCGAAGTAATGTCGTGAGCGGCAGCAATTTAAAAGATCACCGCTGACCAATTCATCGGCTACGGATTTTAGAAAATAAATTGAGCTTAAAGAAATGGGAATGCGTTAAAAGAGCTTTACAAGTTAATAGTATTTTTTCAATAACAATTCTGGAGATCTTAATGTATTTAACAAAAACAACGAGCCTGCGTTTTTGTATGATCAGACGTGAACGGGGACGAAGCCAGAGTTTACCATCACTCGGATAGGAAACGAGGTTGCTATAAATGCTAAACCTATTTAGTATCAATTAAGTTAGTTTTGTAAATTAATTCCTAACAGTAACGATTTTTTTTGTGTACTTCCACATAATATCATATCACCAGATAGTACGCACTAAGTGGGCCAATATAATTAAAAGATTGGTGATGCTAATCAATGACATACAATTCCCACTAAAAAGTAACACGGAAAAACCAGCCGGGAACCGTATAGGAATGATAAGAATCAAAGCCCAGCAATATCCGCGAAGTAAAGCCATGAACAAGATCATTTTTAGAATATATAGTAGATCGAACGTTTCATTGCTAAATGCAAGGTTAAATTTGTCAACTAGCTTTTTGCGGCGGCAAAATCAATTTTCTGAGCTGGAACTGGTCTGGAATTTTTTGTTACCTCATGCCTGCATAAACATCAACCTTACGACAGCTTGAACAGTTGAACTGTTGAAGTTTTTGAATGTTTTACGATGCAAAGTTTTTAGTTCGCTTTTAATTTCGAAACAGAGTTATTTTCCCTATCACACGGTTTATTTCCGTACACGATGTGCGGGTTTTGTTTATACAGAAGTTGAGATATTTAAAAAAACGCCCTTTGTTTACAAGACCCCAGCTATAGAGCACGGGTTTACATTCTTTTGAAATAAATCAAGCTGTTTGCGAAACTGAGTTCGCAAAGATTCAAGCGTTTGTTGCTCGCTTTAGTTTTGATTTTGGTGAGATTTTGTCAAATCTGCATAAAATGCTATGCAGGTTAATGGCCCTCATCTCTTGTGCTGAACACAGTCACTTTATAAGAATTTGACATGGTACCACTTCAGTTTAAAAAAACTAAGCAACCTATACTAAGTCTAATTCAGGGTCAAAAATCAAAAGCCAAACCATATCCTAGGCGAAAGACTTTCAAACATACGTTAACGACATGCCAGTGTAAATTGTTTTAAAAATTTTTTGCATAGCCACGTTAAACTTCGGGTCTCCGTGAGTTCCTTGATGTAACTTCCACCCAAGTAACAGCAACGCCTAAATATTACGTTGTTTAGACATCGCGATTCTTTGAAAAGTCAAGGGTATATCGACTATCACTCGGACTTTCCATGATGTCCCCTAAGTCGGCCGCAACACTGGAGTGGAACTTTATTTTGACGGGCCATTACAACGTCTCTCGCAAGATAAGAACTTTATAAGCCCAGAAATGCCCATGCGAACGTACATCCCATTTCCACATTTGTAATGCTTTACCTAATTCGCTAGAATTGATTTTAATCACAGTTACCGTGAAAGTGCTTGGTTGTAATCGAACTCGCTACTTAAACTTTAAAGCTGTTTTTTTCAGTTCGTTAAAATGGCCTGGTTACTGATATTTCATGCAAGATATCTCAAAGAATATTTAAGCTATCCTTATCAAACTTTCAGGGCTGATAGTACATGCCTTCTTCTTGGGGATGAAATAAAAGAATTGAATTCTGTTCAATTGTCACAAAATAATGAGGGGTTTAGTGACATAATTGTGTACATTCTCGGCATTTGAAAAGTTTAATCTTGGTTATAGCCATACTGTTCATAGTAGAGAAATGATTCTTATTTATATCCTAGGCGTTGCTCTGAGCTACAAATTAAAAGTTATTGCAGATTTCTTACCATCATTTGTGGTCTAGTTATGTTTATAAATGTACCCTCCTTTCTCGATAAGAGGAGGTGTATCTCGGTTACCATGGAAACAGTTTATAAAAAACACAAATTTCTATAATTGAGTAACCCCCTGAATAATATAAGTAGATTTTTATTTTATTTAAAATATTTTTTAAAAAAATTGTATACGACCACCTTATAATAATTTACAAGCGTCATAAACTATACATGTACATACTGTAAGGTGAAAATTACATGTAGTGGCCATACTGTTAGACAAAGCAGTTAGCAATTTTTACGTTCCATGTTATTGCATTTTGTTGGTACAGGTAAAGAGATAAAACGAAACAGTGAAGAAAATCTAGAATTTATCATCACTTATCAATCCTTTGAAGTTTTGCATGGTGATAATTCGATGTACTATGTAAAGTTTGTGGAACACAACGATTTATTGTTATCGCCAAGTTATTGGCCTGTTGACTCAGGACTTCATCAGACTAATTGCCAACGGTCCCTTGGCTCACATCATATCTACGAAACAACTGTTAGAAATCATGCAAGAAAACAACACTCTAATTTTATAATTAACTAAAACTAAACACAACTGAGTACAAGAATTAACCGGAGCCGTCCATGTGCTGTTTAGTGGCTGTCCTACTTGGCAAATCATTGCATTTCTTGCTATTTCTATCGATTCTCTCATTCTCCGGCTGAAATAATGACTGTCGGTAGCTAGAAGGATACCGACAGCAATCACTTGAAGCTACCGACAGTCCTTACTTCAGCCGAAGAATGAGAGAATCGATAGAAATAGCAAGAAATGCAATGATTTGCCAAGTAGGACAGCCACTAAACAGCACATGGACGGCTCCGGTTAATTCTTGTACTCAGTTGTGTTTAGTTTTAGTTAATTAAAAATAAAATGTTGTTTTCTTGCATAATTTCTAACAGTTGTTTCGTATATATGACGTGAGCCAAGGGGCCGTTGGCAATTGCTCTGAAGAGATCCTGAGTCAACAGGTCAAAAGCTTAGCGATAAAAATAAATTGTGGTGTTACACAAACTTTACATAGTTTATCATCACTTGTTTCACATCATTATACTACAACGGAAACTTACCGTATGATAGATTTTCAATTCAGATATTTTAATTTCACTCATTTCATTGCTCCACTAAATCATTTTTGAAGTAGTAATGACATAAGTTCATTTTTAAAGTTTCTTATTTCAAGTTTCTTTGTTGTACAGTATCACCCATGTCATTCCACACTTTATCTAATGATAAACATTCCATTAATTAGTTCTAATCCGTTGGAATAGAATAACAAGATCTCTGTTGCAAGTTTGGTATTATAGAGTTATGGTTTTGATTAACAGGATGGAAAAATGTATTGAATGTTTCTGGCTGGTTTAACCATGTCATACTGTAATGATAACCAGTACATACTGTAAATAATTCACTGCGATAAAAAATAACATCATGAAATTTCAAAACCTTAAGTTTAACTAACAATGCATTTATATGATCATAAAAATTGGAAAAGCTCTAATTTACTGTAATGACTTTCTTTTGCAAAGTAAATAAAGGATTGATTGAGGAACAGTAAGTGTTTCTCCAAGGTATCAAATTGCATGTAATTAAGTAGAGGATAAATTAGTGAGTAGAGAATAATACCAACAGTCAGGCTACAGTAACAAAACGTCTTACTGTGGTAATACCATGACCGTCTCGTTTTCTATTGTTCTCATAGGGAATTTAAATCCCGTATTATCCTCATTACGCATG
>JBAHVQ010225487.1:0-10712 GCA_036872915.1 Nanipora kamurai
TACTTTCATAACTTATAAAACAAAAGTAGACAGGATTTCAAAGCTCTCAACTATATCCGCATTTATTGAAACACCATTTAACGGAGATTTCCGTGCTTTTAAAGTAATTTTATCCAGAAAAATCACATTCATCTGACCTACCTATAAAACGCTAATGGGCGGAGTATCAATAATTATTACCTTGTTTTGCATCTTGCACAGCTGGTTCAACTTCAGCTAAGTCTTCCATAACAAGAGTCTGTTTTTCTTTGATTTTTACTGCTTGTTTCTAAACAATAAACAAGATTACATCCATTAAGCAAATTAACAAAGCCACACACCGACTTAAAACAAACGCACCGCGATTGCAGATTGTATTTCAGTCGAGGCTACTTTCTTCTTCTCTGCTTCTTGTTGATCTTTCACCTGGTAAATGGGAAAAAAAAGACTAAATCAAAACTGCAGGAACTCGAGTAAAAAATTATGATAACATAATAAAGCATGTCCAATTAATACAGTATTGTATCGGCTACAATTTTTTTACGAACCATTTGTTTCAGTTTTTGATTAGCCAGGGCATTTTTGGCTTCCAGCTCTTGACTCTTCATTGACAAACTCTTTTGAAGTTCTTCAACCTAAAAAAGGCATGTGTTGAGCAAATGGATCGCAGAAGATGGACAGAGAGACCAAAAGGCAGAAATACCTAATTAAAAAGACTAAATGACATTCATCCCTGTGGAACGGAACCCCTTTATGTCTCAAAGGTTGTTTATTTGGTTATGGTTTCACTGGTGTACCAGAATCACAGCGGGTTGACAAAAAATTACTGGCAACAAGTATTCCCTCACGCACTTTACTATTCTTCTCAAATCGCTCTAGTTCATTGAGCTTTTCCCTAATTTTACCAAAGTCTAAGCTTATTTCACTGTTATAATAATTTTTAAGTAGCAAAAATGACTGAATCCTACTTTATGTTTTAAGTGAGGCCACAAAAGTCAAATGGTACTTATGACGATTTATGTAACGGAAACGAACAATTCTGTGTTCTCGTCGTTTCGACAAACGTTTTCCACAACAGCGCACGCAACATAACATCAATTACTCTATGGTACAGAGAAAAACGAAGTTTTAACGTAATCGGCGATATCAGGTAGGGGATGCCTACCCAATTAAGATACGTGCTGGTCTTTCCGAAACCAATTGTTTCGCTGTTTCTTTTTGCTTTACCGTCATGAATTATTCACTTTGTGTATACAATTCTACATAGCACGCACAACCGCAGGCCACGTTGTACCTTGGGCCTTGGTTTTTAGTTACGCCAGAAATACGAGAAGTTAAAAAGGGGCTGATAGATAAACACTACTATCAGAAAAATTTCCAACAATCGGTAAGTATTGGTAAACAGACAAAATGAGAAATACAGTGGTAGTCAAAAGTAGTTAATAATTTCTTTGTTAGCACATTATGTTACTTAACGTTTTAACTGATTGACCGTTTTCGGTAATTTTTGTTTTGAATTCTACACATTTACCTGCTGTACACGAGTATTACAATAAACGGGCATGATAACGCGGCTGTTTCAAAAAATATAGATAAAAATGTAAAAATCCGGAATGTCACTCCCAAAATTCTGTAATTTATAAATCACATTCACTTTGACTTGACGACAAATAAATGTGTATTATTAAATGTATAACAGCTTAATCACATAGGGTAATCTTGCATGTGTTCATGTTTCAACGTCAGAAATCTGATGCTCCTTAAGTTCTAATGTGGTATGATTTTTGATCAACGTTGGGTGATATTGTTGTCCACTGAAACATTAGCGTAAGTGATGCAGCGTACTTCACCGCTGGAACGGTGTTCGAAAGTATTCAGGAAGAGCTTTCAAAACTCATGAGGTTTCAACTTCCAGCTCGTTGCTGTCGTGGAAAAATGAAGATCAGAGTTCAAACTTCTTGTGAACACCGTTCAAACATTCACCCAGGCTACCAATCTTACTCAATCAGCCAAAATTGTGGCTGCAAGCATACCATCAACCACTGTAAAGAGCTTTTAAACAGTTTTCAAATGCACCTGGGTTCCACTTCCAGTCCGTTCCATCGTCAAGGAATCATGATCACAATGCAAATCTCGTGTCCACACCGTTCAACACATTTACCGAGCAAACTGATATTTTTCTATCAGGGCAAGAGAATTCAACCAGCAATTACTCGCTGTAGGCGTATCGTTTACCATTTCAAAATACCCATTAAGAAATTTAAAGCGCGTGTGGTTTCATCTTCTAGCTTACTGTCATTGTTAGAAAATCTTGAAAGCGACGCTCCTGGTGATTAAGACGTCACTCCTTTGTGGTGTGGAAATTACATCAGTAAGCACAGTCATGATGATTTCTCAACGGTGGCAACGGACTGGAAGCTGAAACCGGACGTATTTGGAAGCTCTTTAAAAGTACTTTACTATAGCACATGGTATGCTTCCAGCCAAGAGGTGCTGGTGGAAAGTGATGAATGGTGGCCACACGAACTTTAGATTGCGATGGTTTCTTGATGATGACAACAAGCTGGAAACTAAAACCAAGCGCTTTTGAAAGCTGTTCATGAGTACTTTGGAATACTTTACCACCACAACCGTCCGCTGGGTCACTTACGCGATTACTAATCAATTAATGTTTTTATGGATAACTATATCACTAAATGTTCATCAAAAAAAGGTACATCAAGAAATCCACAGGATTTGGACTTCCTTATGCTGAAACTTGGTGAGATGAATGTCCTGTATGATTAAGCTGTTATATATACAATAATTCATATTTATTGATTGTTAAATCAAAGCGAAATTGATTTATAAATTACCGAATTTTGGGGGTGACATTCCGGACTTTTACATTTTTATCTATATTTTTTGAATGACCGCGTTATTATGTCCGTCTATTGTAATATTCGTGTACTGGAGGTAAATGCGTACAATTCAAAACAAATTACCGAAAACGGTCAATCAGTTAAATAGTTACGTAACATAATGTCTCCACAAAGAAATTATTAACTACTTTTGACTGCCACTGTACGTACTCATTTACTACGGGTACCAAACTATGGGCTCGACGAGATGGGTGACAGAAAATACCAGAAACTTACTACAAAAGTATGAAGAGGACAGGTAGAGAACTACTTGCGTTTTGTAACACAAACAGGGTTCATAGATTAACAAGGTGTAGTAAGTCACTAAAGTTTTCTGCGGAAAACATGAATACATACTTGATCAACAGTTTCTTTAATTTTCTGGAGACCCACATTGAGATGAAGTTGTTGTTCTTCCAAATCAGATCGCTTTTCGTTGTACAATTTAACCTGAAGGTATGAGGAAATTTATTCGTATAAACTATATTACAAAGATAGGTGGTCAACATCGCAAAAAAAATAGTGCATGGAAGTATGAGAGTGCATATCTCTTGGTATGTTGGTAAAGTAAACTCACGTAATGGTTGATGAAATCTAGATAATGTCTTGGTGTAATTGCCATAGTGCGGCCACCTCGTTTAGCCAATCTTGCATTGGCTTGATGGAGAGTTTGATGAACAAAAACAAATGCGTTAATGACAGCCTCTCTGTGGGTTGGTGGAATGGAAAGACCTTCGTATGCCACAGGAAGATAGTCTGGAGCTCGGTACTAAAATTATTGGTAAAGAGCAATTTATTAGTATAAACTCTCGATCACTTACCATTATGACTGACTATTCTGAAAGGTAGTTGATAAAGTACTTGTCCTTGATGTCATTTCAGAGGTAAATGCGGTAGCTTGTTAATAGAACTTGAATTCTTCCCAAGCTTAAGTATTCACAAAAAGATTTGAGCCTTGACCATCTGAGGCTTTGTAGTTACAAAGCCTTAGATAAACTCAGTGATTCGAGCTTCCCAACGGGAATCAGAATGTTGTAGCACCGAATGACGTCAGAGGCTTAGAAATCTTTCCTGAATAGTAAAACTTGAAAAGCATCCTCATGTAATTGTAGGATATTTACAAAATATAAAACTAAGGATATAAGGAAACATATCTTGGTGAAATTTGATCTTCCAGGTTAGAGCAACCATGTAACATGAATGAACATTTTATATAAAAGAATACCAGTGAACAGTTAGTGACAGCAACATGGCCTCGTACCATCAATACAGTAATACAATCTACGAAGTTATAAGTTATAAGGAACTAAGTTTCTTTACTTTACGACATTTACAGTTTCTGAACAAAGTAACGACGTTACTCCTTGGGTTAATTGAGTGGATGGGTTCAATAAAATGATTCACATATTTTCGAAGGCAGTGAAAGGAATATATTTGCTTACCAACGAATTATCGAGATCAATTTTGCTGGTAAATTCTTTGCCAACTTGGTATAGAGCACCGTTGGACCAGTCACCAAACCAATTTAATACACACCTGAAAATATTAAGAAAAGGGAATGAGTGATTTATATACAAAATAAGTTTCTCATAGGGCTATTTTCTTAAAGTGTCCGGCATTTTGTAACATATTAATCACAACTATTACCTGTTGAACAAGGCAGGTGAAGTGGCAGCTCTGTCTTTGAGACCTTCAGACGATGGATTCATGGTAAATACAACGTGGAGGTTACGAATGACCTAGAAAATACGTAGTTATACAATGAATTTCATTTTAAATAAATTTTTTTTTCAAATTTTAAATTAAAACGTGCATTTCCATTGGTCATTTACCCAAGATCTACACAAAGACAGACGCAAAAATTGCGTCAATAATACAGTGAACCAATCAAAACTCTCCGCGTGATATCACAAACCAGTGACATCGTTTCATTTGAGTAGATCACGCGTCATGTCAGATTAATATTTTCAAGTTCTTCGAAGCCTTGAAAATTCCCCGTAAGCTTTAAATCAAACTTTTAAACCTTTTTGTTTAAATACTTTCTATTTTCTGTATAAAAAAACTGATTTCATTTTTCCCGTCCACTTATAGACGAACAGACAACGTTACAACGTGGTAAGAGCACCACTGACCCACTCAGCTATCTGAGTATCTATAACTGAACAGAGAATGGAAAAATCAAATCTATTTGTCAAATATGATTATTGTTGGAGGTAAAGTTAGTTGGGAAAAGTTTAACATGTACGATATTACAAAAAGATTCTTTTTGTTTATGTTCTCAAAGTTATGCAAAGCTCTATGGAGTCAAAAGGACTAGCCTTGATTTAGACAGAGTGCTGGCTCAGAGTATTTCACAAAAACCATTAACCCTTAATAGTATTTCATCATAACTCGCAGCGGTTATAGCTACAATTTGTTTGAGCGTACCAGAAATACAATCGATCTTAATCACCTGGGGCCGGCTGTATAAAAAGGTAATTAACTTTGATCATGATTAGTGTTTAGTTTTAGCCAATCAGGAACAGAGGATAAGGGTTTAACTATGTTTTAATTACCCGACGGCTGACTTAATCATGATTAAGAGTTTTATACAACCGGACACGGAAGGGTAATCGTAGTTTAATTGTGATACACTGACACTCCCTGGCTGAATTTATCATGGTCAAGTTGTTAGACAGTAACGTATTACTCAGTTGACACCTAATTCAACTTGGAATGCAGTCTACAATTCAGACGTTTTTTACAGGTGTGGAACATGTTACATATGCTCAAGGAACAATGTTGTAAGTACGGATAGTCAGTCCTCAGCTATTGAAGTGAAATATCATCTTACAGGAGGCGATCTAGTTAAACTAAGTTATTAATTTTTCAGATATATTGAGAAAATACTGAGGATAACTTGACGTCGTATGAAAAAGTTACAAAGATTTTGATAAGCCCTACATCGTACCACATTTAACTTTACAACGAATTCTTAAATATCCTCAAACCTGTTCTGTGAACCATTTGTACAACTCTTCACTGGAGTCCAACATTAAACCATCTCTTTGTGATCCTTCTTTACATTGGGTCATCAAAGTAGTATATTCATCTCCTTCAAACAATCCTGGTACCTGAAATAAACGAATTCTACTTATGAGGACATTTGCAAAATAAAATAAACGGTACTAAGACTGACTTACCTCACCATTTGCCAGTAATGTATTCATTCTTTCTAAGAAGCTCGATTCTAGCATGTTCGATTCATCCAGAATGAACACAATTTTTTCATTCTTGCAGCCTGATCGTCGAAGAACATTTCGTAAGTCTTCATCAAAATCAATGTAGGTATACTTTCGATGAATCTACCAACAATAAAGATGCAAGGTTAGAAATTTGACCTAAAACTTTACATCGATTAACATTTAGAAGTACAATGGAGAACTAAACTCACTAAAGTTCAATTATCTTGCGACTACAGATTCGATTTACTGATATTATACAACTATTATAAAAATGCTAATTAAACTATAAAACATTTTGACCTACTACATTTGTTAAATATAATAAACAATAATAAGTAATTTGAACAAATACCTTGATCTGAAAAACGCTGAGTCCATTCATCCAAGCTACGAACCGTGACAGAGTGGTTTTTCCTGCACCACTCACACCAATCAGTAACAAATGACCCTACAAGAACAATAACCAACACCGTTCAGCAAGCTATGTGGTACACATTTCAATGCTCATAAATTAAAAACAAACAACTCTGAAGACTTCAAAATACAGGAGAGGGGCCATATTAGAATACCTGGAAAACCAGCAGGATTTCAACCGTGGGTACAGATGAACTACAAACTTATAAATTTTGCGAAATGAGCCTTTCTTACTTGCGGTTGTTTAAATATCCTGTCAATTCTCAGCACATGGTCGAGAACCTCGTTGAACAACACGAGAGGTACATCTAGCTCTTCTTCGTAGAACACCTGAAACACGAAGGAGATATGATTTATGAATTAATAATTTACTGCGTTTGCCTCGATTCTTACTTTTTGACTTGTTTATTAATGTATGTCATTTCGTTTGTTTCCTTGTTCGATCGTTTTTTAATTTGATATCATGTTTAATTTTAATTTTTAGATTTTAAATCAGTCATTCACGCACACACCACCCTATTCAATCATCGTCATATGTATGCAAAGTCCCGTCGCCTTGTAAAAAGTTGCCATCATATCACCGCAAAAGCCCCATGACTGAGTCTTCTTGTTTTTCCGACGACTGACGTCAATGATTGAATCGTCGTAGGTTCGCGACTTAAGCTGTATTAGTTTGACTTTGATATTCCACAATGGATTAGCCTTGTGCCTCAGCTCATTTTCCATCTTGACTTACCAATCATAACTCAACTCTTGTCTTGTTTGAGTGATTAGTGTGGACCAAACTCAGAATTCGTTCTGTCCATAGAGTGACATGTGACACGAGTGGTGAGTTCAAGTTAAGTGATCTTGACCTCACTCTTAAGTTAGGAATCTTAAACTGTACAGAAGGGCTAAATGTCCTAAATTATAACTATTACCTTCAACCGTGCTTTAACAAAGTCACGTAACTGTTCTTGTTCGACAGGAGTATAGTCCTTAGTAAGCCAATTGCTGTACAAGATAGGTCTTTTCAGTGCGGCTTCATGGTCGATGCTTGGGAAGTGCTTTTTGGCCACGAAATTAATATTTTCTTCTGTCCATCTGCGTTCATCATCAGTAACCAACCTTTCAACACAGTAGAATTACAAAAATTAATATCTTGCCAAAACTTCAGTGAAGCACGTTTATCAGCCAAAGGTATTTGTTTGGGGCAAACAACAAAAAAGTCAATTTGTGAAACGTTTGCTTTCTCTCCTCTCCAAACAGACCTACATTTACGTACTAAATACCTACATAAATGTACAAAAGGTTTGTTGGAGATGCTTCACCTGTCTTGGAAGAGGCGCAGTGCTTCGTGAGCCCAAAGGCGAACTAATCCCTCGACTGACAAGGACTCGAGAGGCCGCAAAGCCTCTACAATTCCACGAACCCAACGAGTCATTTCACGGGGACTGTAAATGTAGTGAGGCTGCATGTCTTGGGTGAATCGCTCCTACGAAAGGAAAACAGGAAAATACAACAGAAAATGTAGAATCACCCTTCTGTATAACACTTTCGAAGGATCAATAACTAGAATGACTAAAATGCAAACGTATCCAATTTAAGCCAGATATCACCCAAATGGACATGCACTTGCTCCGATAGGGTTTTCTTCGAAGGAAAACGCAACATTTGGGAGACACTCTTCAAAGTCGAAAGCGTTGTAAACTTAAGTCTACTGTCGCCGCGTGGGTAGTTAAAACACAAATTTTTGTACTATTTACATTTTGAATAGTAACTGTAGGCGAAAACGTATTTTTGAGGCAATTCGCTTTATTTTCGCATAATAATTTTACATATGAACCTATTTACTAGGCTATTATCACTAAAATAGAGTAGTAAGCCACAGGCAGTGCATACTCAATACTGGACAGTAATATGGACGTTAAGATATTACTAACAGATTAGTTTGGTAATCATTCAGACACATTGAGTATGACGTCGAGTCAGAAAGGCTGGGAGCTAGTGAATCGTGCTCGGATTACCAGAACGTTTAATTAGATTTTCGCCCAGCCGACTTAGTTGTTTCTGATAAGTAAATTGTGAACCTGTCAAACTACCAGAACGAGTTAGGTTGTTCGTTCTCACCTGAAAACTCAAATATATTTTGAAATGTTCAAGGACTTTTTTGGACAAATTAAACGACTTATTCAAAAACAAGCTCAATACTTCGAAAAGTTAAGAACTTCTTTAGCAATAGTTGCGTTTTCAAGTAATTCTGATGGTGTGCGAATCAGGATTTTCTTGGCGTAATTGGTTTTTTAGACACATCCAAACATGATATATCATGAGGGTACTTTGTTTTCGAAGTAAACTTCAAATTTTCCAGTTCATTTTTCGCCAGATGGGATAAAAAGGTTTAAACTCAACAATTAATCCCTTTCCTCCAGAGAAAGCCTTTCTGTCGGTTATTAAGTGCTTCCCTACATCCCCATGCAGTAGAACAGTAATCTTATAAAGTAGATATGTTAGATATGTTACCAGGATACATTCTTGTTGGACAAATTTTGCTCCCTTTCGATACCAAAACTTAAATACTAAGGCAAATAATTCCGAAAGACTATTGGAGCATATTTCAGAATATTGACGGAGGCAACGACAATAATACTAAATAATTCACATCCCGCTCGAGTCAACTTTTTCAGTTGACTTCAGCAGTGCAGGTTAAATGTGAATTTATCGTTTCATATTGCCCGGAGGATGATTCTGAAATAGAATTAAAACACTGCACATCCATCCTCGTGGATAGCGTTAAGCTACTGCGAGAATAATATAATCTCGTACACTTAAGTTGGATAATAACTCGCCTCCAATCCCTGTAGACTCGATAGCTCAACAGGTGGAGCGGCCGACCAACCAACTTTTTCAGTTGAATTCAGCAGTGTAGGTTAAATGTAAATTTATCGTTTCATACAACCACAATAAATTGGTACAATTTGCTACGTAGAAATGTTAGCTCTTGGTAGTGTGATTTGATATAATCGAGAATACAGTTTACGTTAAAATTTAAGTTTACCTGTGACATCGTGTAGAACTCAACCATAGCATCAGTCAGTTGCTGAGCGAAGCTTCTTAACGAAGGAATCAACCTTAACATAGCTCGGTTGAACGTACCATAAATTTGAGTGAGAGACGTCGCACCAGGGTAGTCGACATAAACAACAGGAACATGGCGTAAAAATCTAAGTATTGACGAAAACAGAAATGCAAAGATCATATTTAAATGTAACATTTTGATGTTTCAACAATATGTCGACAGTTTTTTAACTGTTGCTGCTGTCCTCGGTGAAATAATATTATGATTCCTAATTTCAGTCCCCAGGGTCGTCCCCATCATTTTGTCCATTAAATGCATAGCGATCTGCTATTTTCAGTCGGGATGTTATCTATAAAGTACATGACAGTCTTCGAACATTGGCAACATTAGTTTTGTAAGAAATGACTGTACAGGTTTATCTGCAAGCAATGGTGGGTTCAACTTACAATACCAATCCTAACAGAAACAAGTTATTCATTATTGAACATGATTAATACAGCCTACTATTATAAGTTCATTCTACCGTTGCCGATCCCTTTGTTTACCTTGCTGTACCCCATTTGCTACCTCAATGTCAAAGATAACAATCGGAGCAGCCACTTGCCGACCAGAATGGAAAGAATACCAAAGAGTTCAAAATCGTTATAAAGTTGGCAACATTTGAGAAATTGATGTCCTGAATTCATTCAGTTGAACTATTAATTAAAGCTTTTAGTCCTTTTAGTCAAATATTACAAAGTTACGATACACAAAAACGCTTAGTAATTTTAAGAGATTTCGACACAAAATTGGTGCCGCTACAACAATAAAAATCCATTGCTTAAGATGCCATGCACGATAAAGTATATCTTAAAACTCGAATACAAAACCACGATTGAACTTATTTACCTGTGAGAAAGTGGCTTTCTACCAGGGTCAGTAGGTGGGTTGCATGCTCCAACAAACTGAATTCTTTCCAACTTTACCCAAGCTTGGTCGACTGATCGATAGAAACCGTTATGTTCTACCATTTGTCGAAGAAACGAAATGACCCTTTGTGTACCTAAAAAATGGACGATTGTGAATTGAGACTCCGATGTTACACAACGAATCTTGCTCACTCAGTAGGAAAATAATTTAATATTTGGAATTAAGGTT
>JBAHVQ010225498.1:0-10712 GCA_036872915.1 Nanipora kamurai
GCTTAAAAACAAGACAAAAGTGTAGCGATAATATTTCGACTTTATTGCAAAGCCTTCGTCAGGTCAACTAATTACACCGAGTGTTTCGGATCCTATATACTCTGTGAGTATATACGCTGTGTAATTAGTTGATGTGACAAAGGCTTTGCAATAAAGTCAAAATATTATCGCTACACTTTTGTCTTGTTTTTAAGCTCATATCTTGAGTTATTCACAAGATGTTTACTTTGGATTATGTTTTGTCTTATATTCTAACTATTCAAATATCTTATTTACATTACAGTTGTATATTATATTGTGTTGGAGTTACTCCAGTTTTATTTACTCAAATATTTTGCAATTGTAAGGAAATCCAGCAGTTAAGTTTTAATCTGATGATGACCAACTTGGTCAAAAACGGTAGTTCTTTTTGATAAGATTCTAAGATAACTATGGTTGTGTGTTAACATTTTCGCGCAAAACCATGTCAATACATGAATGTTTTTGAACGAGTATTTGAAATAAGCTACACTGCCCTTAGCCAATCAAGAGCGAAGCTTTTGTTTTTTGGCTTTAATTTGTGTGTATTATTAGTTTCGGAATGGGAAAACGATATTAATACCAACGAACATCTTACAGTGATCAGTGCCAAAATGAAATAAAACCCGGAAAATACTGCACGCGACAGTGTTACTGGTAACTTTGTATTACACTCTTTCTTGCCCAGAGTTCTCCCGTTGACGAGTAAAATGGTTCGGCGTTTACCTAAGTTAAATAACAGAAAACCTTTCCAGGCAAAATGAGTTAAGAGAAAACATCACGGTTGACAAGACTGGTCACAACTCAACCATAGCAATTTCATCGAAATACTGTTTTCTGTTTTATGCTAGAGAACAATCGTAAACTAATGCTACTGGAAAGACGCTGCAGTTCTGTCAGTGAGAATCTTGTTTCCACATAATATTTAGATAAACGTAAACCAAGGTTAAATCCCTTTAACGTCAAGTTAAATCAATTGAAACGCAACAGTAGCGCACTTTTTACTCCCCTAAACCTTTCAAAAGTGGCGCATGTTTGTAACAACCAAAACCTCCTACCTCTATATTCCTAATATCAGGCTGTAGCACTAACTCTTGTTGACTACAAACGGGGTGGCTAAGATACGAAAGTATTTCTCGATTACATGAAGTCGCAAAAATTTCCAATAGTATCCAATATTTCATAAACTGGAGATTTCAATTGCCGAGTAATCAATCCAGATAAGACTACACACCATAAGAAAGATAGGTAAAACGGAAAAGCAACTGGGAAATTTAATCCAATCAAATATGTATGAAATTAAACATTCTTGAAACAACTTCCATATTTATGATCGAAATGCTGTCATGTATAATTGAGGAAATATCGATCAGGTGCTCTAGACTGGAAGAGGAAATGGATATTTACACGGATACTGTACATGCACACAACAGTACCGCAGGTGTCAGAACGTGTCCGCCAAATGAACGAGCGTTAAAAATTAAACGATTGTCTGATCAAAATGCTTGTAACGAAATATGGTTTTAAATGGATTCTGTTGAATGATGGCCAGATAAAAACTAAAGCCCGAATCAAACGAGAACGCAAGTCACCGTAGGTTTTAACTTGTGCCTCGTTTGACTGCCGACTTGTGATGGCTTAGCTAAATAGACAGAAACTTTTATTTGAATAGGGTGATCCAATCAGTTAACATTAAAGCTGGTATCAATAGGAGCCCTATTGAGCTATAGGAGCGATGACTTGCGTTGGTATGGGTCAGCTTCCCACTAATTTAAGCTTGCTCAAATTCACGTCAAATTTGATGTTTTTAACAGCCATTCTAAAACGGATTATGATGGGAACAACTCAAAGAACAACCGGGCAAGATACCGATGAACTTTTTACATTAATAACTTTACCGTACTAATAACACGGAGCCTAGCAAAAATGCAGAACTTGCGACTTGTGCCACCGTTTGACTGATGGCATCGCAAATCGTCACAAGTTAACTTGAGGTAACTTCCATTCTCGTTTGACAAGAGGTTAAGGTTACTCTAGACCCGAAGAGTACATTTCAGGTAAATCGTGATGCCGTTCCGCATGCTACTCATAAATAACAAACTGATATATCAATGAAAAGCTTATAACTGACTTGAAGACTGCTAAAAATGTTCCGATCAGTTTATCTGCCCGGTAAAAAATTCTCTACAGAAACTTGTGTCTTCAAGCTCTGTTGCAAACTTAACTTCTAGGTGCCAGATTCAGTCACCAGTGACTGACATAGACTTTGGCGTTTTACGCTTTTATTCGTTAAAGGGAAAGCCCTCGGTCACCAAGGACTTACATGGGTAACATCGATCAAGGATTAAATGGAATCCCCTACAAATTCGAAGTCTGGTTGAAAATATGTGTCGAGAACAAGTAAGCGTCCCAGATTTAAATTTTAACTTTTTTCCTGTTTAGATGCTATTGCATGAGTCCAATAGTTGTGGCCTGAACTCAAAATTCAAAAGAATTCAATAACGTAAAAAGGAGTCTGAATACTGACAAACACAAAGACGATTTGGTTAGCAGCAGGCTGTGCGGATTTCTCTTTACTTTTACAAATTAAAATATTTCATCACAATTTTAAACTAGTGATATGAGCTTTTTAACAATTCCTGTTTGATATTTTTGAGTGGCATGCAGAATTCTATGATGTTTTGCTGAAAATGCAGCCTGAAGCTCTACAGTAACCTTGGTGGGAGAGTACAAACGTTTGGCAATCAAAATATGTAAATATTTTTGCAGAAAATGAAACACATTGAGTATGGCAAAAATATTTTTGGATTGAAAAAATATTGAGAAACCGGTCTGCAGGTTCTTATGCCACCAGTGATATTTCAAAGGGATCCCTAATAACGATTCAACTTTCTCTTGACTCAAAAAATAGTTCAATAACTCATCCCCTTTTTTCCACAATAACTCTTCTTGATGCTTCAGTAATCGGTTAGCAAATTGAAAAAAAAAGATGACTTTTTTCTTAATATTCTTTTTAAAGTTCGGCATTACACTTTTCTGTGATTTGCCAACTACAGTAATTACCCTTGCATCAAGAATGGTATTGGTGCAGAAAAACAAGGGTCACTGTGCTTTTTTCTGAGTTAAAATATAACTATGATTTCAAGAAAAAAATTAATAACATTTGAAGAGTTCAGTCATGTAAACATTAAATAAACTTAATTTTCATGTTAGAGGCACTTTAAAATATAAAGCAAAACATAATCCAAATAACAGCATCTTGAAAACTCTTGATTTGAGTCGAATCAAGATGAGAGAGGGAATCAGTGATGTTTTGACTTTATTTCAAAGCCATCATCAGACTAATCAATTGAAATAAAGTCGAAATATCACTAATTCACTCTTTTGTCTTAATCTGACTCAGATCTTGAGTTTCCAAGATGCTGATATTTTGAATATGTTTTGTCTGATATTTTTCAAATTGTCAGCTGGCATTGGTTTTTGGTTAAAATAAAGCTTTAAACTGCATGATGTTTAGGATGCAAAATCACATCAAATTACTTGCTGAAATGGCAACCTAACAGCTAAGTATATAGTGAATTCTTGATGTAAAATTCACGTCATAAGTTCTACTTACCTAGAAAATACACATCAGGAATCTCTTGATCATGATCATCACTGCTGTTATGGTGAACTGGGCTCTTCTTACTTAAAACATTTGTTTTGGATCTGTTTCGTATTTCTTCAGAAGTTAACTCCACCACATTATCACTTGCATTTAATTCAGGTTTATGATCCTTCTTGAAAAGTGGTTCATCTCCTTTTGTTACCTTCTTTGCTATAAGTCCATTTACTGTGGTGATGGGTTTTCCCTTATTTACATTTGTTCTACCTAAAGTGCGCTCGGTCAATTTTGATAAACTTAAATCTAATTCATTCCCCTCTGAATTATCAGTCAGTTCAGCAGTTAGTTGGTCCCTAATACTTTCTAGCTTCTTTTTACAAACAGGATCAAGTTCTGGGTCACAGTTTTCAAGGTTTCTTAACAGTACCTCCTGTGCTTCGTTAGGATCTAAAATGAAGGAAATCTTGAGTTAGATAGCAGATATTCCAGGTGGACAAAGACATTGTACTGCACTCACACAGGAGCTGACATAATTCATTTTGATCCTTAGGTGTCCAGTTCCATTTCCTAAAATATTGGGTTTTAAAAAACTAAATTGCCTAGTCCATATTTTACACTTTATCCTTCTGTACCAGACCAAATTTTGCCCCAATTTGACAACTTTTGCTATTTTGCCTGAATTTTGTCAGGTTTTTACCAATTTGAGTGGGTGTCTCTGACCCCCACACCCCAGGTATATATGCTCCAGCTACTCATATTAGTATTGTAGCAGCAAAACATGACCACCAAATCACATAATCAACACATCAGGGGGCAAAGGCACACCTAAGGATTTTCCTTTTCCTAATGCCAGACAATTTTCATAGTCACAGGGATGCATTTTAGCCAAAAAAGTGCCTGTCACCACAAAATATGATTCATTCTGGTTGCAAGAACACCAAAACTCATATAGAGCACTGTGGATTGTTTAGTGATACATATACAGTATATATCTGTTCCTTAATGGCAATTGTATCACTAGTATGACTTAAGATGAACAATCTTCTTTAGTATGGCAGTCAGACTGTATAAACTGTATTTCCCAGGTGATTACCCACAGGTTGTCTGTTGATTTGTCATTTTTAGGCTCCTGTGGGCAACAGGTCAGTGCAGGTGATGTGATGGTAAGTTATTTCAGTGCCAAACATTTTTAAGCAATTTGCACATGCAGTCTTGTGAAACTTGCCATTGTGTCATCACATTTATCATGGCATTATGCATTAATGGTGAGGCAATTTAGTAGGGCACCAATGGAGGGGCTCATGTTTTACAGCATTCTACTGAATTAATTGCTCTGATTTTGTCATACAGTTTTCAAAACATTGCCTGCCTAAGCTTGTTTGTATAGTTCTTACATATACTTGTGAATATGATGGCAAAGTCAACAACAGTCAACAATCTGACAGTGAATCGAATGGCTGCACTTACTCCACAACAACACGGAAGATGCAGATTTTGAAAGCATTCTTTTAGAAGAATCAAGATTAAGCAAAAGTCAAAAAGAACCCTTCAAACGTGACTCTTTTAAATGCATCCAAAGTACAAAAACAAAGTGAGTGTAAGTATAGTAATTGCCAGTTGAAGTGGAAAAACATGTTCACCTTTTGGGAAGATTTTCATATACTATATGAAGAATGAGAGCAAGCTCTGGGGATGAGATTTGGGTGCAGGTAATCTTCTGGTGTGGGTAATCTGTTGGCACAAGTTTGTTTGGGTGCTGAATTTGGGGAGTATGGGTAATATGATGAATGGGTAATCAAAAATACGGTACATGAGAAGTTTTGAAAGATTACAATGGATAATACTTGTAATCTATGACATTATAATTTGTCACAATTTTGCCTGATGTTGTTGCATACTTTATTTGCATATTACAAAACTTCAATAACTCAAGAACAAAGATCAATAACATTAAATGGTCAACAGCAGAAAAGGCTGCAGGTAGCTGGTCTCAAAAAGAATGGTTAAATACCATCTCATTGAACCATTCTTGCCAGAGACAGGTTTTATTTCATTCTGGCTTATGTCAGATCACTTTATTCAGTAGAAAGAAAAGGCTACCCAGTCCTTGCAAGTATGAAATGCAGTCTTCACTGCATGACTGAGCTGCAAACTTTGTAAAATTGGCTTGGGGGTTTAACAACTACAATTATCAACAAGGCATTCCTGCCTTTTACCATATTTGTATGTATTGCAAATTTTATCACTAAACTACTCTGAAAAAGTCAACTCAGAATTTGACTGGACTTGAGTGGGATTCAAACACATCTTTTGGATTCCTGAGGGCAGTTACACCTGTTGAGCTACTGAGTCAGCTTGGAAGAGGATCAATATTTAATCAATTATAAATGCATGCAAGATTCTCAAGACAACTGAACACTTACCCATAACATATATGTTTTCATTAAACTGATTCATTATAATCATTAATTTATGTTTAGATTCACTGAAACATATTGTTCTGATTCTGTTTCATACTTAATCCTCACAGTCACATGAAGAGAGAGAAGGAAAAACAGCATGTAGAGGTTAATCTGAAAAGATAATGTACGGTATATCCCTATGTGTCAGGCCCAGGGCATTGTGACTGAAGTTCATTTTTATTCTGAAGTTGTACAGTATTGTCTATAATGACAGGTTATGGGAAAATGATATTTATCACTCTTGGCACATTATAATCACGGTCAACTTTTTGTCGATATTCAAACTTTGACTTCCCTGTTGATGCCTTTGACTGACATAAATTTACTCCATTTCATGTTCTTTTTCAATTGGACTGACGGTACTTTCATTCATGATCGCGCAACACACCTCTCACACTCTGTATGGGTGCATGTAATGAATTCAGTTGGGGTGCCTTATCAGTACAATCAACTGGTGAACCACATGTCGCTAGTGCACGGAAATTCATGTTAAGTTTGATGAACGTTGGTTCACGTACTTTTTGTATTAACAGACTACTGTATATTGTAAGTTTAGCAATCCGAGGGTTGTCCTCTTTTGTCTCACATAACTGAACTCATTCTGCTGTTATATTACGACGAAGTAACGGGCCCACAAACAAACTCCTTTGTCAAGAATAATACAAAAACAAAGGTAACACGGACCAACAGTTTCCTCGCTAAAAACACTTGGAAATGTCAAATATATGGATGATTAGACATTGGTCAAGTCTCACTAAATACTAAATAGTAAACGATGTACTTCTTCTGACGCATCGGGCCACAAATCAATAAACTGAATAAACTAGAGGAATGACGCAAGAGGATCTAACAGGAATTTTTAATAAATGGAAACGGTGGTCACGACGGGATATTGATTGTTCTCAAGTGCAAGAACGTCTCCTCTCTACTCACTGACTCTCTCGAGAATGCGATTCTTGACAGTCTTGTGCCCCCTATTGCGTTAAAAGTATTCATCAACGATCTGTTTAGCTGTTTAGGAACTCTCACATCAAACAAACCAACTCTGTTCATTCAATCCAGACGAGCAATATACTAAACAATTCTTCTATCTGTACTATACAATTCTGTCATTGAAAGCGTGCACCCTGGTTACAACAATTTAAATCAAGCAGCACAGCTGCCCTTCGGCTTTGAAAGCAGCTGCGAGGAAATTGGAAAATTCTGTCACCGAAAAATCAACACTTAAGTTTTAACGCTGTCCCGCTCTATAACCGGAGAAAACCCGGATTCATAAACGGCGAACCGGCAAAATTTCACAAGAAGCAGTTCAAAGACCAGAATAATTGTACCTTGTGGCTAAGGATTTCTTCTGTACTAAGCCAAGCATACAAGATTATTCATTAATTCGGACAGGAAATTTTGTTGTTGTAGTCGCCTCAGCAATAGAGGAACTCGATGCCAGTTATAAATATCAAGCTTCTTCGATCCATGTTACAAGGAAAATCATGAACCGACCAAATGTACATCAATTCTGTACAGCTGATGTTCATTCGATAGATTTAAAAAAACAACGACTCAAGTTGGTGTTCAGTGACAGTACGGACCACTTGAGTCAAGAAGTCTCATTCCTCCTAAATTTCTCTGCTCACCGGAGCATACCAGCCATTAGTTGTCTCAATAATTCAAAGTAGAGACCATACTCACCATAACATTGGTTATTTACTTCCACCAAACCATGAAGACACGGACCACATCGGTTGTTCGAACATAACTTCCCTTCTAATTCACATGCTTCCTCGTCGGCTGTCGAACATTCGCCTAAAATTTGCAAAGAATAAGACTTGTTTTTCCCATCTATTTAATGTGGTATAACCGTGAGAGAAATCTTGTACCTCCTACTTGGTGTATCTGTAAAATGACAGCTAAAATCTTCAGCAAAACCACACAGTAACTACAGAACATTTCGCCAAAACATCGTTGTGATATTTCACTTCAGCATAATAATCCTCTCACTCACATCCGCCTATGTTTATTTTTAACTGTTCGAACGAATCAGCGCTCGCACTGACACGCAGCAGCCTGGGAAGGCCATCTCCATATATGGGAACAGTAAACAAAAGCTCTTTGGCCGTTCGTATGTCCCTCTCGAGTCGTAACTACGCACACTGTGTGGGAAGCTTTTTATGGTTAAGAAATCAACTTCCCGGTTGGAGATAAAGTTCTTTAACTTGAAATGTCCTCCATTCAACTATTTTATTGTCTACTTTGGCTAGTGAATCTACATTTATATTTTGCCCAAACTCCTCCAGTACTCATGTTTATTTTATTTGAAAATTGGCATTGAAGAACCAAATCCAACCCATCAAACTCTATAATAGACCGGAAGGCTTTTGGAAGGCTGACTCCAGTCGATGATGGAGACCTTTTGGTGTCGTTTTCCCCAGGCTCCAAATGGGTTTGATCGTTAGTGTTCAGTCCTCTTAAAACAATTTACAAGGGATTTTTCTGGGGTAACTGGACAACATGGGGGTTTTTGTCTTTGACCCTCGGATAGGAGATCACTTGAGTAAACTGTTGGACATTTTATTGCAATATTTCGAAGACTTTACTCACACCTTTTCGAGAATGCTCGATTATGTCGACTTGTGATTATGTCGAGGAATCTGACATAAAGTATGTTCCAGGCGACACTTATATCACACTCATGTCAGCTTATTGCTTGGGAAAAACAACCCGGAGAAGTCCAAAAAAGTGAAAAACACGCTCAGAAAATATAAAGAGCAGTATTTAGCTATATAGAAAGTAGGTTTTCGTACAAAATTTAAGGCAATTTCTGTCAGATTTTATGCACAGAAAGATGGGGTAGACTGCAACAGTTTTCATTCCATTTACAACAATGCCGTCCGGACCCAGGTGAGCACAGTGAAGTGTAAAAAGGCTGTGACGATAACTTTATAAGCTGCGCCTTTTTGCCTTATGATCGAGTGAAACCAAATTTCCCGCCAGATATGGAGGAAGCCATGTTGGTATAAATCATGCGTGTGATGTACACATAGAGCATGCGTGTTACTTGCGTGTAGCTAGCAGTTCTTTATCTACTGTTTAGTTCATAAATTCCCATTTTTACGGCAATAACAACATCCCTGAAAAATAAAAACTTAATCAAATATAAGATTAACGAGGCTTTTGTCCTGGTCGTGCTCTAAAATAGTTAAAACAACCTTAGGACATACACGGAAAACGAAAAAACTCTAGGAGTTGCCTTCGACCGAAGGGAACTTTCTTATTTGAGTAATAAGTTCATGTTTTACGAATGACTGTTTCTGAAGAATAGGTGAGGTGAAAGACCACTTACTTATTTTTGATGTGAGCTAGGGAAAGCTGTCTCAGAAAAAAGATACTTGGGGTAAAATGATAAAATCTTTGCCTTTTTTAAGGTTTTTGTAGTACTGTTTTCGTAAAAAGGACTGGGACATACCTCATCAGTCTCCTTGCTTGGCTTTAGAATTCAATCCGGAGATATCGTTCCGGTGAGGCGAGAAGTCCAGGGGGTTTATCTCCCTTTTGAGCTGTTAAAAATACAGTAGTCTATTATACTCAATAAAATTACGGAGAAAAAAAGAAACGAAATGGGCATATAAATAAACAGAAATCATGTATATCTATTCTAATTACTTTCTTTTCTTAGTGAAATCTTGAATTGATTTATTGGTATCAATATCTTTTAAACGTTTTGGCAACTGTCTTCAGGAATTACAAATCACATATTTTGTTGATATCTTGCCCCAATTACTTTTGGGGCAGGAGAATGCATGTTCTCTAAAATTATGGTTGCTATCAAAATCATACATCCTTAGGTAATAAATCATGTAGATTTTTACTATATATATAATCATAGCTCGGTAATCCATCCATCAGTTTACGAAGGTTGTCCAACCAAGTTTCTTCATACAGCTTCTTTGCCATAGTTTTTTTGGGTTATCTTTTTTGCCAAATTATTTTCAAAATCTTGTAACTTTAACATTTCCTCTTAATTTCAAACCCGAATGATTTTTCCAAAGAACATTTGATCGTGATCATATAATCCATATGCGTTAATACCAATCCATTAAAATAAGCAATCTTTGAATCAATGTCGAGTTGGTTGCTTGCTC
Source organism: Nanipora kamurai (assembly GCA_036872915.1). Taxonomy (NCBI): domain Eukaryota; kingdom Metazoa; phylum Cnidaria; class Anthozoa; order Scleralcyonacea; family Helioporidae; genus Nanipora; species Nanipora kamurai. Next base: position 10,221 of record JBAHVQ010225498.1, read on the forward strand.
CGTGAAATACGGCAAGGCAATGAACCATTTTCTTCATCAGGAAAGAGAAAAGGGAAAGGTGTCCTTTCCACGACCGATTTCCATCTAGTATCAAACTCAAATATTTATAACTGGTTCTACGTTCTATTATATTGTTAATTCGCAAAGTTATATATCTCTTCAAATTTCATCAAACGTGAATGACTGCCAACAACGGTACAGTAGAAGCTCGATTATCCGAATCCTTCCTTATCCGCATATGGTGAAGGAAATTTTCTAGTATTTTGAGCCTAACCGGGACCAGTTGTGAAAAATTGCAACTCTAGGACCTCCGGCTGGGAATCGAACCTGCGACCCTGCCAATCCAGTGCAGTGCTCTGCCAGCTGAGCTACGAAGGTCGTTGCCGAGAGCGTGGTCACAGATTCTGTACATATATATATATATATATATATCATATACAATCAGTGTCCATGCCAGGTATCTCTTAAATGTACCCATCACTTCACCACTTC